>QLOZ01006232.1:0-13409 GCA_003314065.1 Lactarius sp. MG50 | reverse complement strand
CCCAGTGATCTAGGTTTGCCTTTTGCTGGTAAAGGACTTCTCGGCGCTGGAGGTACTCGGTATATAGGCGATGGTGATCGTCCTCCAGGATTTACTCGGAGTTGTGGTACGGGCAGTACTGACTGGCACAGAAGTACGAGTGAAGGCCTGCGTGGCGTTCCTGACGTGTTTCGTGCTTCTGGGCTCCTGGGACAAAGGTGGTGGCATCTGGTGAGGCTAATACCTTGAAGGTATTCCGATTGGGTGGTCTAGGGTATTCTTCCTTTAGGCTAGAACGTTTGTGGGGGCGCACCATCCACAAGCGGTAAGGGAAGCTTGACTTATGTTAAGGCTTGAGGGGCCTTCTGGCACGACTTGTGCGACTAAGCCTAAGGGAGACTTCTGGAGTGATCACGTGTGAGGGCTACAAGCACAGGATCCTGAGCAAGACGCTGTGGCGGTCTTGACGACACAATAAGGTAAGCTAGATCTTTGGAGTATTGCCGAGTCACAGACACGTGGCTCGTGGGCAATCTGAACTAAGTCGTTACAGCCGACTTAGAGGGGCGTGGGAATAAAGCTAGAGGCCCGAGTGACGACAAGGGCAACGACAAGACAAGAGGGTGCTTGAGATAGCAGAGCTCAAGCGCAAGGCAAGGGGGCTGGAAGGGCAAAGGCAACTCTCGATTGTAAAGAGAAGTCAAGCTTAGGGCTTGACCGTCCGTAAAGTGAGCTCCTTATATAGGAGCTCTACAGGGAATCACATGTCACCTACTACCAAGTCATAACGAAGGTAGTAGAATGTCCAAGAACATTCTGTGCTAAGTATAGTACGGAGACGAGTCAGGGCGAGTCATGTTCTAAGTATAGTAACGACCAGATCCACGGATCTGGTGGTGTGAGTCACAGGTCAAGATGATCAGTCATGAGTCGGGTGAGTTCGTACAGTAATCAGTCCAAGAGGCGCAGAGCGGGGGTAAGCATGGTATTGTAATCAAGAAGGGTGGACCGAGTAGTTCACGCAGGAGAGGTTGTAACACGTGTGCACGGCATCCATGTCGTTCGCCACGACTGGCCGCCTTTTCCTGGGACAAGCAAGTGCGGGAGGTGAACAACAAACGGAACGAGGGCAAGGTGAGCACGAATACCACCACCTCCACCTCCACCATCACCACCTCTGTACCAGCCACATCACCGCCGCCTCATCACCATCGCTGTCGCCACCACCATCAACCACCTCGTACCAGCCACGTCACCACGCAGGCGTTCGCCTCCTGAGCCAATAGGTAAGTTTTTGTTTTTATTTTTCTGCTATGTAGTGCTAACACATCAGGGATCTCTCAAATCACTGAAACACCCTTGTTCACAGTCACCGCAGGGACTGCGACTGCGACACTGCAACAACAACAACCACCGCAACCATGACTGTGACGATCGCAACCACAACCACGACCACCACGACCGCGACCGCGACCACCACAACCACGACTGCGATGACCACGACCACTGCAACTGCGACAGCGACTATGGCTATGACCACCACAACACCGCGACCACAACTGCGACCACAACTGCGACACCACGACACCGCGACCGCGACTACGATGACTGCGACCACAACTGCAACGACCACAACCACCACGACCATGACTGCGACGACCGTGACCATGACCACGAAGACCACGACACTGCGACCGTGATTGCAACCACAGCTACGACCACTGCGACCATGACCGTGACGGCGTGGCTGCTGTCACGCCAGTACCCACAGCTGCCACCGTGCCAGCACCGTCACTGCAGTTGCTGCTGTGCTGATGACTGCCAGGTTAATTATTTATTATACATTCTACCTGTAAAATAGAGTAGTAAACAATATAATATGAATTGTTTGAGACCAGGCTGGATGCTTATTTAACTTGCTGAGCTGCTTGAACTCTCCATTATCTTGGCTGACTTGAAAGATTGCTTAGGTTTGCACTTAGCACAAGTCAAAATAAGCTGGTCATTAAGTGGCTTATTAAGTGCTAATAAGCCTTTGTTAAGTCAAATTCATGGGAAGGGTTGGCTTAGGCCAAGCACAGTGGGCTTAGTAACTTTTGACTTAACAGTGCTTACAACATTGTTAAGTAGAAATAAGCACCCTTAAGTGTGAATAATTAAAACTCGAATTTACCTGATGTACGTCGAAGGCTTGGCGAAGGGAACGTTATTATTTGGTGCGGTGGGGCAGGGCGTTACCTGTTTGCAGAAGATGGCATTTTCGAGATCCCTTTGAACCATAAAAACACAGACTTCAAGAGGAGAGTCTGGACCCTGGCTGATTCGGATGATTGCCAGTGTGACCCAAGAGCTCTCACTCACCACGGCTCCAACTCTTTCTCATGTACACCACTTCGCCCCACAGAGAGTGGTGGGCACCTTTGGTGAAGACTACCCACTTGATAACTCTCATCATGAATCCTTGGACAAGAGAGGAATTGTTCCACACGTGGGCCTTTCTGTTTACATTCTAGGTACTTTCCTCATTCTTAGCTGTGTAGCGCCCCCCTTTGTGGGCTTACGGATTTCAACGATCGCGTGTGTATCAATGACCTATATAATCGACTTGGCCCCAAGTACCTAGAATGTAAACGGTGAAGCCCACACATGGAATATCTCAGGCTCTTCTCTGGTCCAAGGGTTCATGATAAGACTTGCCAACTGAAGTGTGTAGTCTTTGTCAAAGGTGCCCACCGCTCTCAACAGGGCGAAGTGGTATACACATGTACACCACTGCCCTAGTAGAGTCGTGTTGAGTGAGAACACCTGGATTATAATCGTCTGAACCAGCCAGAGCCCAAATGAACATCTTGACGTTAACCCCCCTGTCCACAGTACCAACATTGAAGCAGCATTAAAATCTGGCCAGACCAGGAATTGAACCTGGGTCTTCCCACTAGCACTGGGGTGCCTTACCACTAGGCTACCCAGTCCTTCCTGTCTAGAGTGTGGGTTCTCATAACTCCAACACATGTTCCCTTCGCTGTGAGACAATGGACAGAGCAGAAATGGACACCTTTTTTTTTTTTTTTAATCAGCAGTTGTATTCCGCAGCATACACAATGGTAAAGACGCGGTCCCGGATTGGGCCGGTTTTGAACTAAAGACAAAGTGGGCTGTAGCTGGCTAGCAGGGTCTAGCACGTGGTATAGAGTGAAGTGATGGTGGGAGGGGGGATTTAAACAACAAGAACCAGGCTGATATCAGCCAAGCCCTCGCAGCGACTCACACTCAGAAAGGTGGACGAGTGGGAGAAGTGCCAGGTTTATCCTGGGTCTCCCAGAGGTCTGGGCTTAAAGCAGGCCTTCATGTTCTCTAAAAACCGGAGCAGCGCGTTGGTGCGTCCAGCATTCTGCAGTACTCCACTCAAGTGCTTGGTCGGTCAACCAGTTTGGTCGTCAAAGTCGAAGCGTGGGGTGGCCGAACGCGCCGCGTTGTAGCAAGGGTAGTGAAACACGACATGGTTGACTGTTTGTGGGTCGAAACTGCACTCACACGCAGAGGAAATGGCGCGCTCTGCGTGGAAGCGTTGTGCATATTTGCCTGTGAAGGTGTGTCCAGTGAGGAAGCGGAAAAGCGTCGATTCCATTTCCCTCACCGGCTTTTTGTTTGGTTTAGCTTTGGCCATCGCTCTGAGGCCTTGGCTTAGTCTGCCATCGGGGGGTCCTCTGAGGACCTTGGTGTATGCGTGGGAGGTTCGTTCAGCGGCGTGCCAGCTCTCAGCCCAGGCTGAGATGGAGAAATAGACATCGTTGCGTGTATAAGAGAGGTGGACACTGGCAGGGCGGGAAGGACAAGATGTATTACAAACATTGGAAGGAGGGTAGTAGGGGCTGCATCCTTGATTACCCTTTTTTTTTTTTGGAATCTGCATTTATAACGCGCAACATGTATGTAATTACAAGACGCGTGTGGGGTGGCGATGCGCCCTGGTTGATCAGAGAGGGGTATGGACTATTATATACGTCTGGTGATGTGGAGTGAATGAGCATGTGTAAGGTGTAGTTGTCGGGGCCTAGTTGGCCCATAAAATCTAGCCATGATCCTCCGGCGGCGGTTCACGCCGCCCTGGGTGTAGGCATGCTTGTGTTTCAGCAAGGAAGGCACCTAGGGTGGCTCCTTCCTTGGTGCCAGGACGGTAGAGAGGGAGAGGTTGGCGGATAGGGGGTGGAGGGTGCAGCGCCGGGCGGCTGCGTACAGGGGGCATGACGTGATAATGTGATATGCCGTTTGCAGTGCTTCGCCGCATTGGCAGTGGTAGGGGTTGTTGGATTGGGGTCGGTGGCGGGCGTTGTATTTGCCGGTGAAGGCATGACCTGTAAGGAGTCAGATGCCCGTTGAGACGATGGGCCGGGGGAGGTTAGTCAAACTTTGAACGAAGGGAGCTGGCTTACCGTCTGGGGGGGGAGGTGAGTGTGAGGTATGTTGGTTGGTGCTTGGGGGTTTCCCGCCATTTGTCTTGCCATTGGGATATGGCTTCTTTGCGCATTGAGGAGTGCAGGAAGGCTTTCGTTGGTGGAGGTGGGGGCTGGTTGGGCGTTTGGTGGGCGCAAGTGGCTGCGATGGCTTTGAGGCGGCGAATTGGGTGGAGGCCCTTCGAGATGGGGGTCCAGCTGATGGATATGTGGGGAGGGGAGGCTCTGTCTAGCAGGTTAGCGAGCGATTGGAAAAGATTGGAGAGGTGCGAGGAGAGATCTCTGTGGTTACGATTCGCACACATCTTTGGGAGGTGTGTGTCGGTGGTGAGGATCTTGATGAACTTGATCTGTGGCTCCTGCGTCATTGCAGCGGTCGCAAGGGTGGTGACTAAGGTGATGGCTTCCACCGCTGCGTCGGTGGTGTCTGTGCCCTGGCCTATTGCCTTGGTCGAGTGACTGATTTCCCGTCCTCTATGCCAGGCGGTGCATGAGGTGATGCTTACCAGAGTGCCTTCGGGGGTGCTGGGGCAGGAGCCTTGGCAGAAGATGAGGAGGAGGTCGTGTTGGTTACTGTTCGCATCGCGGGCGATGCCCTCAGTGAGGCGTTTCCTGTCTTCACCATGCGGGGTGTCGGTGAGGATGCGTAGGTGGTTGTCGTTTGGGGGGGTTGTGTCCATGGCCCGTGATTGTAGTTGGCGGGCTGTCTGGCCTGGTGAGGGATGAGGTTAGCGAGTCTGGTCAGCAGGGTGGAGGGCAATGGGTATGGGGGAGGGATGTGGCCCTCATCGAGCTCGTGGGGGGAGCACCAGGGGGGTCCTAGGTGCTGTATGAGTTGTGATGAATGTGGGACTGAAAGGAGGGAGAGGGCTGCTGTTTTGGACAGCATCTGGAGGCAGAGATTGATGGGGAGGATGGCTATGAGCTGGTGGAGAGGTTCTGCCAGGGTGGTTCGGAACGTGCCTACGATCCACCGGACAGCGTTGTCCTGAACAGCCTGGAGGAGGTTTGTTAGTGCTTTCTGGCCTTTGTACCAGATAGGGGAGCCGTATGTTAGTACTGGTAGGCAGATGGTGTTGTATGCCAGCCACCAGTTACCGTGATCGAGCCCATGGGCGGGATTTCCCAAGAGCCTCAGGGCTTTGAGTGTTCCGCAGGCTCGCGTGGTCATGACCTTGACGTGGCGCTGCCAAATGAGTTTGTGATCAATGAACAGATCTAGATATCTGACATTCTCGGAGCTGGGGACGTCGAGAGATCCGTTGTTGTCAGTGGGGAGTGTGATGGAGGGGCACGGGCCATGGACGTCAGGTCTGGCCCTGGTGTGGCTGTAGAATATTACCTCTGTCCATTGTGAGGCCTGCTTTCTTAAGCCAGTCGAGGCAATCGGAGTAGTATTTGATCAGTGCGTTGGAGACGAGCCGGTAGGATGGTCCCCAGGCCAGGATGTTACCGTCATCTACATACATGTAAAGGTGGGCGTTAGACCAGTTAGCGGCGCGGCGGAGGAGGGGGAAGGTGTAGATGACTGAGGGGATCGGTGAGATCGGCGATCCCTGAGGGGCACCGACTCTGATGTCGATGGGTTCCGATACTGCGCCGTTGAGGCGGAGTTGGACGGAGCGGTCGGCGAGGAATGAGGTGAGCCACTGGCAGATGGCCTCAGCGAATCCTAGCAGGCGGAAACACTGTAGGAGGTGGGCGTGGTTGATGTTGTCGAAGAATCCCTGGATGTCGAACTGGAGGGAACCGCAAACTCCGCCGCGAGCGTGGGCAGTGATGTCGTGGGTGAGAGCTAACCCAGCGTGGATGGTGGAGGAGTGGGGCCATGCTCCGAATTGGCTTGTTGGGATGAGCGTGTGGGCTCCGATATCGTGTAGTATCCTTTTGGTGATGACTTTTTCTAGGAGCTTACCTAGGCACTCTAGTAGTGCGATTGGCTGGTAGTTTTTGGGGAGTGAGTAATCTGTGCGGCCAGGCTTAGGGACAACAGCAATTAGGGCAGATTTCCACAACGCTGGGTGATAACCGGTGAGCATGCATGAGTTGAAAAGAGTGACTAACCATGCTGGAGTAGCTTCCCAAGTCCATTTAACCAGTTTGTATCCGTGGCCGCTCTTACCTGGTGTGGATTGGTTGCTCGTTGTGGCCAATGCGTCTGTGATTTCAGCATCAGTGATCGGGTGAAAGTTGCGCTGAGGTAGCGGGGCGGGGTCATCGTTGAAGGTGCAGGGGATGGCGGGCAGGTTGTTGTTGAAGAATCATCTGCTGAGGGTGGCTGACATGGCTGCGGTGTCATTAGAGAGGCCTACCTCCGTTGTTAGAGCTGGGATGGTATGCGGGTGGTGGCCGTGGCGCCACTGTGCCGCTCGCCAGAGCATCAATGTGGAGGCGTCGTGAAGGAGCGAGTTCGCCCATTCACGTTTCGCTTTGCGGATTGTCGATTTGAGGGCTTTGTTGGCCTCATGGCGTTCTTCATCGGTGACTGCACTCCAGATGTTGGTGGTTGCGGCCTGGCAATCGTCATTCCACCAGCGAGCTGCTCTCGGAGAGTAAGCTTTCCTTCGTTCGAAAATGGCGGTCGAGGTGTTTTCGATGCATTGGATGAGTCTGGTTGTCTTGGTGTCGATGTCGTTGTGGTTTGTCAGGAGGATTGGGGCGTGGGTGGTGGAGCGGAAGTGAGTGATCCAGCGGTCGCGTCTTGTATGGTGTAGGGTGGGAGTGAGGGCAGGATTTCTGCTAGAACGGCCTGTGCGAGGTGGAAGGTTAGCCCAATAGCAGCGTGGTCAGAGCCTGGCGAGGAAGCGAAGCTGATGTCTAGGTCATGGAAAGTGTCCTCTAGAATTGTGGACTCATTTACCCATATGAGGTCGATGGTGGTGTCGCGCTGGTGTCTGTCACCACGTCATGTTGGGACGCCAGCAGGTTTCTCGGCTTGGTTGGTTGTCGTTGTCCTCGGCATCGTTTGAGTGGGCGTCGTGGTAGATGTTATATACACGGAAGGATTCGATGTCTGTGTGGACGTCTAGTGTCAGCGTGTGGTAGTTGGAGGTGAGATCTATTCTATTGGTGACAGTGAAGGAAGTGGAGATGCGGCGGAATGCTGCTACTTCACACCGCTCTCCGGGTTGGAAGCGGGGGAGAAGGGTCTCCCAGTGAGGGTTCGCAACAGTACCAGAGACATTGACCCCTTCAGGGTTGGTGTCTGACCGTGCGGTGCTTACAGTGTCAAACCATGGTTCTTGTACCATGATCAGGTCGGCGTTTTTGTTGGAACTGAGAATGGCATGCAGTCTGGCGTTGCTGCGACGTGCATTAACCCATAGTAGTAAGTTTGTAGAATTCATGGTGATGCGTCGTCGTCGGTGGCATCGCGCGTGGGAATGCGGAAAGCAAGCTGAGCATTGCATGAGACGTCGATGGCGAAATGTCCCTTCTCATTGCAGTTGAGGCACCGCGGTTCGCAATCGCAGGTGCCGTGCATCTTGTGGTGGGCTTTGCGTGGTCCTTGATTACCCTTCACGTCAAATTGTTGTCGTCGTCTTACCGTCTTGACAAATGCAGCATTTACGCACCAAAGTCACGGTAAGGCTGTCCTTTCTCTACTCTCCCCGAGACTCTCTCCCATCCCAACATCGCGTAGCGCTTTCGGTATCATGCGCACCTTTAGAAAGCTTTTGGGACGAAGACCATGGTGAGGATGGAATTATCCGCGTGTCGAAGGCTGCGGAGGGTTGTAAGGAGGATCGAGAAATTGCCGGTGTGAGATTGCCGGGTTGAAGAGGTTGAATGTATGTAGTGCCAAGGCATAGGCATCAATTGCTGCAATTGGGCCAATGTAGAATATAATCGTCATGGTGGACTGTTACAGATGATGGTAAGTGAGGGCGCCTACTCTTTTAGTCCAGCCCGCCCACCTCTCTCGTTTTCCGGTATTCGATGAAGATTTAAATCCCCGGGTAGGTCCAAGTCTTGATACGATACAGCGTTGACGGAAACACGCATCACAAGGAGAGCATTTGGCTCTATGGGACCCGAGTTAGTGGAAGGCTCGAACCCTCAGAGTTTCCATTCACCGATGGCAGAAAGGAATATCGAGCTGATGCGAACGGTACCATGAGCCGCATTGCATGAAGTCATACGCACCGATGCCCGCTGCAGCCATCGCCTCGCCGTCATCGTCGACTCGGAGGACCTCCAGACGGCGGAGGGAGAGCGCGTCGATCGCCTCAAACTCGCATTTCTTGTCTGATAGTCAAGCAAGGAGTGCCGCGCTTGAAGGCTGCGAGCGCTGTGCGTGTGAAGTGCGGGTACAGTAGATGGCGATGGATATGATAAACAGACGCATGAGTGAAATCAGCGATAGATCTAGATCAGATCTAGAGCTGGTCACTGTCGCTAACGTCACCACAATTCCGAACAGTACAACACGAACTGATATAATCTTTATTCGTGCAGTCCCGTACAGTACTGTACATAGACTCGAAATTGAAAATACAGGGACAGTCCGAGTCTCTGCCAGTGCGCCATTTGCTTGGGTCCAATTGAACTCCGCAGAGAATAACTTCAATTCATCTCCTGCCAGTGCATCAATTCTTTCAGCCCAGGGTCGCGTGGTTCTAGTAGGCAACTGATTTCCGAGCCAGTGGCGATCACGAATACAAAGCGCCACGTCGTCCTTGGCGGGAGCGACAGCTGTGAAAAGAACGGAACCATGCCCCGTTTGATTGGGTGGTCAGACGCGATCGAGAATTGGAAAATGTATAAATATCCGTTTACCATGAATGAATCAAACGCGAACTGATTGTCAACTCGGGCACGTAGAAGATACCAGGTCGAATATCCTCCAGTTCAGACCCTCGATATTCGATCGTCTTTCAGTTGTCGGGGTGAAATCGATCCAATGGTGATCCGATTGCGATGAAGAGTCCGCCTTCATTCTGTGGTTGGAACACCGGAGGGACGATTTCTTTCCAGTTCGACCCTTTCCTGAAGCTTCGACTGGGCCAATAACTCGAACACAAGACCCGCCGTCCGCCTCGACTCTTGCGCAACTGCCAAGCATTGGTAGAGGAGTATCTGCTCGCCTTGCTACAATTCCCGGATTCGTCCCTGAAGTACCGACTCGACGGAAGTCGTGATAGGATCCACAGACCAATCGAGAAGGTCATCGGCGTTCGTGCGTCTGATCAGGAAAATTGTATGAGAGACGGCATCCATGTTTAGCCACTCGCAGCCTTCGGATATGAAATGGCGCAGCTGCTCTGTCGTCAATTTGAGGATTGCATTTTTGAAAGAACGTTCATGAGAGCGTAATCGACTCTCGTTCAGGAGGAAATCGAGGCATATACGAGCGGTGGGGCCAAATCGATCATAGATACGCGGCGTGCGATCGATATCCGGCACGGTAAGCCCACGAAGGGGGGCGGGCGCTACACAGCTAAGAATGAGGAAAGTACCTAGATTGTAAACAGAAATGCTCACGCGTGGAACAATTCTTCTCCTGTCCAAGGATTCATGATGAGAGTTATCAAGTGAGTAGTCTTCGTCAAACGTGCCCACCGCTCTCTGCGGGGCGAAGTGGTGTACATGAGAAAGAGGTTGGAGCCGTGGTGAATGAGAGCGCTTGGGTCATAATCGTCCGAATCAGCCAGAGCCCAAACTCTCATCTTGAAGTCTGTGATTAATAACGTTCCCTTCGCCAAGTCTCCGACGTAGGGCGTAGCGGACTCGGATCCAGTATGTTTTCCCTATTTTCAGCAGATGTAATTCATAACCAAAAGTTTATTATGAGAAGCTACCCACCGACCCCAGGTTGTCCTGTTATGACAACAGAGGGCGGAAGGTCATCACCACCCAAAGTATCGTAGAACTGTTGGCAGTAATTGTAGATCCGTATGTAATCTTGGCGTATCCAGAGTTTTGATTGCTCGAGACCCTTGATACCCAAGTCGAGGGGGTAGCTGCCTGGACCAATTTCACTCGCAATACTCTCGTCATCTTGATCTACCTTCATCGTTTCGCCTTCGGGGTGATTCCTACGCAATCGGTCGCTGTAGTTCCAGATTTATCACGTAGCTGAGACAGGGGATGGTGGCCTGGAAGCTTGAGGGTGGCCCTGAGAGGCCGACGGTTCAATTCTTCGCCGCGGCGCCCCCTATATTTACCTTGGGCCGCCGCAAGGATAAAATGCAGTCATCGGGGTATAGCCAATGTAGAATGACGTATTATGGAATATACCTTTGGTATGATAAAAGTCACCGTGTGCACCCTACTTGTGATAAACCTTTCTCAAATCACAGAGGTTACATTGTCATACTTTACACTCCGGGTGGAGGGAGAGAAAGCGTCTGAATTTAGCAGTAACCCTGTAGTACCGAACGCACTCCTAAGCAGTGTTAACGCAGAAATCAAAATAAAATTTGTAAGGTACTTATTTAAGTCCGCGTTTAAACTTGGCCATCCGGAGACCGCCATCCCTGATTTTCTCACGCTATGCACCTGGCTTGTAGCTGTTGATATGCCAGTGCTATCCTGGAGCTTAATTGAACGAAGAAAGGCCGTGTTAAGGAAAGTACTTAGTGTTCTTTGGTCTCCTCACGACAGACGTATGATGAATGCGCGGTGCCACGACCGCATAGATATCTTGGCTCTCGGTACGCATCACATCACTATCCTGCGAAACTGAAGAGTGAACGCCCGTCGCTAGGAACTTCCTCTCTTTCCATACAACAGAGACGGTTCTTTGGTGGCGGCGCGTCCGCCCAGCGAGCTGAGCTGAGTCCGTGACACTGAACTCCGATTATCTGATTATTGGGGTTCGTCTCTTTGTTATTTTTTGTGGAAGGCGGGGGTAGTATTTAGACTCGGGCCAGGGCTCGAGCCTGAGCCCAAGCCTCCCTTCAAGTTGGTGGCACCCGCCGCGCTTGCCCCACTGGGCACCCAAACGATAGCCCTGTACAACACAGTATATGCTACGGCGGCTAACTGGACAGTCCCCAGTTCACTCTCTTTATCGGAACCGTTATCGACGGGACGAAAACAAAAAAATAAACCAGGCCCAATCTGCCAATCTATACATACTACATAGTGACAGTACCCCGCATGGAGGCCAAGTCCAGGCTATGTTGTCAATGACAGCCCCGCGACTGTCATGCGTCGTTATAATGCCGTTGGCCCCAGACTCGGACCACGTATTCGTCTCTTTATCTCACTTTTATCTCCCCTCGACCCCGCCCGGCGACTGGCACCCATTCAGTTGACCAACACTCCCGAGCACCTCCAGACACACCCTCACATATCGACAGGATCCATATCGATCGGGCGCGCGGCGCTCTCGAGGTTCGACGAAAAGTTCTCTTTCTCACGCCCCACATTCGGGACTCGGGAACGCCGCCGCTGCCGCCACCGCCGCCACCACCCCTACCCCTACCGCATTAAGCTAGCTACAAGCATGGCGCAGAGATCACATTACCAGCTCATAATTTCCCCCACCCCCCAGATCTACTAGTCTAGGCACGAGCTTATCAGTCCTAGTCCTATCGTAGCGGCCCCCATAGGCAGGCCTGCATCCGGCGGGTGACGGCCCCGTCGGGTATATTTATAAGTGCCGTCTCAATCGCACTTGCCAAAAATTGGCGTCATCAGATCACGACCCGGTCTGTAAATCCCGGTCCCTAGATCTACTACAGTTAATCTAGGTACATACCTGCTGTATGGTTCTCCTAGTCTTATCATATGATAGCTCTCTCTAAGGGACGAGTCTGCTGCATCCAGTCTACTGTAGTCTAGAGCCGTGGCAGGTGACGGCCCTACCGGTGTTCTAATGTATGTAGTGTACTGTAGTGCTGCCCCCGCCTGCGATCGAAGGCACCATAGATAGCGTAGTGGCTAGTAAACCGCTCTGCGTCACTGGTCCGTAATCCGGTCCAGAGGTCGCAAACCGCTCAACATTGGCGCGCTGGGCATTATTTTGGGCATGATCACCCGTCCCGCGGGGAACTGTAACCGACTTTGACCGACTCGCATTGATGACAGGCACCCCTGGCCTTGGGTAGTAGGGACGCGGCGCCACAGCGGCCAGCGGCGTTGCCCCTCAAAAAAAAAATTTACCCTGTACATTACTAGTAACGACTCCAGCTGCTCCTAGAACAGACACGACACTCGGGAGCCGAAGGAGAACAATAACAAACAGAAATTTCCTTTTTTTTTTTTTACCCTTTATTTATTTATTATTTATTATTTTGTAAAATGAATGGTGCTTGGGTCCACCTCCCGTGCAACGATGATGACTTCGATTTGATTTCGATATGTTTTTGTTGACCGCCGCGGCCGGCGTCCAACGCGGCGTTGCCGGCTCCAATATACAGTACTTGTACAGTACAACAGCCTTCGCCTTCTTTCTTCCTTTCCTTTCCTTTCTGCTTCTCTTTCTCCTTCTGCCAGTGCTTCTACTCCTCCTTCTTGCTTCTTGGTGTGCATGTGCATGTCACCGCGGCGACGGCCGCGGCGGTATTCCGAGCCGAGAGCCCCAACAATCAACCAAACCAACCAACCAACACTTGACAAACACAAACGAACAAACAAACAAACAAACAAAAACAAAGCCCGTCAATCAGAAAATGGAATATGAATAACATAACGTCCCCAGGCCCCCCCCCCTCGGAAGCAAGCCTAAAAGGTTCGTTCATTGAATTGAATGGAGTGAATTGAATGGGATTTTTTATGATGGGCCTGGAGAGCTGCTGAACGCTGACCCTTGTAACGAACTCCAGCTGCGATGCGAATGTTCGTCTGTTTCCATCGATCTGGCAGGCACGGTGATTTCAGAGTCCCTCGGCTACAGTAGCACTTGTGCTATGGGGTGATTATTCCGAGGACGTCCATCCATTTCAACAACGTAACATCAATTGGAACGGGGACGCGTCGCTAAATTGACCCTGGTATGGACTAGCGAAACATGAAACGATTTGAAAC
>QLOZ01006224.1:0-12860 GCA_003314065.1 Lactarius sp. MG50 | reverse complement strand
CTGGTGTTGGCGTTGCCGCCGCCGTCGCCGCCGCTGGTGTTGCCGGTGCTGGTGCTGCTGTTGCTATGTTGCTACCGCTGGCGATACCATTGCCGTTGCCGTCTCGCGTTGGGAGCGGGGGTGGGGGCCGTGCGTCGTCGAAAACCCTCCGTCTCGCGTTTGGAGCGAGGGAGACTGTCACGGTTACGAGGGACCGTGGCTCAAAGCGAGCTCGCATTCTTGTCACGTGATCGAGTGGGCACTACGCGTGACCTAAGTCGTCTGGTATTGCATGTGATCCTGGGAAGGATGATCACGTGGTATCTTGTTGGAACGAAGTAAGGCCGAGGTGCCCGAGGCCGAGATGCCCGAGTACTTGGTTCCGGTAGGTCCTTCGCAAAGGAGCCTTTCTGTGACGTTACACATGTTATAGCACACGCGTCAAGCTTCGATATGGCTGACTAAGCCGGAGCGGTGATAGAGAAGAAGAGAAAGGTAGATGCTTTGTCACACAGTCACAAGGGTGATTGCAGGAGGGATTCAACTCGTATTAGAGACGAAGTTGAGACTGGGGATTCCAGCTCAACTTCCTACTGCTTTTATACTACCCTACCTAGTCACAACGAGTCGTAGGTAGGAGTCAACAAAGAGTCAGTAGTGCTCACCAAGAGTCACTACTACCAGTCGCGTACAGTCGCGACGACTCTTAGGGAGTCGCCATGAGTCGCTATCAGTCGCGTCGCGTCTCAGTCACGAGGAGTCATCGCATCACATGACATATGGTCATGTGACAATCAGTAGTCCGAGTCGCGTCACATGATATCTCATCATGTGACGGTACAGGTCACGGGTCAGAGCCCGAATGGCGCGTCAAGTAAGGGAAAGGGAAAGAAACCGTAACAGAGACAGGGCGTTGGAGCGAGGAAGGGGGTGAATTTAGTCAGTAACGTTTAGAGAAGTGATAAGCAATCAAACATACCTTGCGCCCTGCACGCGAGCGCCGCCATCGGACCCTCATCGTGTCGTGCGAGGCGGTAGTCCAGTTGAGCGAGCAGTGCTCAGGTGCCCTAGCTAGTGCAGTGCGTGGGGTAGATGTGTGAGTGGCAGGCCTGTTGAGGCGGCGCTCGAGGTGGGCGAGCGGCACGGAGGTTGATGGCAAAGGTGAAGTGTGACAGGCCGGTCACAGGCAGGCCAGTTGACGCGGCACTCGAGTGCAGTGAGCAGCGCACATGCGTCGAAGGCAAAGGAAACTTGCTGAATCCATGCTGAATGTCGATTGTGGTGTCCGTTGTGTTGCTCACTGTGGCGGCTGTTGAGGCAGAGACGGTCCTGTTGCGAACCGGTCTCAACCGGTTATGTCACAGTTGAGCTTTTATCCGTGGGAATCAAAGACCGCAACCGGGGGTTGGCAAAAAATGGTGCAACCGCAACCGGCGGTCCGGTCTTTTTTCGGTCCGGTCCGGTCCAGTCCCCGGTCTTTTTCCGGTCCTATGGACCGGACCTTAAAACACTATCAGCGATCGTGACCCCTGATTCGTATCCCAGTTCACCACAGAGCTCTGCCGGCTCCTCCACATCCAGCAAAATGTGTCCACCGCGTTCCACCCTCAGACAGATGGCACTAGTGAACGCGCCAACCAATGGCTGGAGCAGTACCTCCGCCTCTGGACTTCGAATGACCAGACAGCGTGGGCCCCTTATCTCCCACTCGCAGAATACGTTCACAACTCATGGCCGCATGATCGCTCTGGACAAACACCCCATCAGTTACTCTTCGGCACGAAGCCGTTCATCCCGATGTCCACTGAAGAAGCTTGGGTGCCAGAAGTCACCGAGCGCCTTCAGAAGATCCAGGAGGCACGCAAAGCCGCGGTAAAAGCGTTCCAGACCGCAATCGACCACATGATACCAGTCAAATTCGATGAAGGGGAGCAGGTGTGGCTTGAAGGGCGCAACCTCAAGCTCCACTATCCCACGATGAAACTGGCCCCACGGCAATATGGCCCATTCCCCATCATACAGAAGCTATCCCCCGTCACCTACCGCCTCCACCTTCCCACGTCCATGCGGATCCACCCCACATTCCATGTGGATCTGCTCACACGCTATGTCGAAACGAACGCCCACAGCCACAATTACACCCGGCCGGATCCTGAAGTGATCGAGGGCAAACCCGAATGGGAGGTGGAATCGATCCGCAGGGCAGACCTTTATGGCAGGCAATGGGAACTCCGCTTCCTGGTTCATTGGAAGGGGTTGCCAGCCTCTGAAGATTCTTGGGTCTCAGCCCATGATCTTCACGCGCCTGACCTAATCGATGCCTTCTACCTACACCACCCTGATGCACCACGAGCTACGCCACAGGCACCGAGACGGCACCTGCCTCGAGAGGGGGGTAATTCCCCTGCGCCCACTCCCACGACGCCATTGATAACGACAACACCCGCAAGATCACTAGCCCCTCAACCCAACACGAGGCCGACAACAACAACTACAAGAACCGGCAGACAGACACAACTGCCAGCAAGATACGTGTTCCTCAAACTATTCCCATCACACTTCCAACAATCCCTCACACACCAACACCAACCAACGATTCCCTGGAGTACCACATGAACTACGACCCTCTCCTGATCCCGTACTCCTATTTCCACTACTACTACTCACCCACCGACAAGAAACGAATCGCAAAACAGCCTTTGAAAGGAGAATACCCTAGACCACCCACCTTACGCACCTTCCATATTCTCGCATCCCCCCACGCCATTTCGTTCATCCCGAAACAACCGAAACACGAGACCCAACAAGAAAGACACTCGAACCTCCACCCCTACTTCTGCAAATCGGACTACTGTCCCTACCACCATCCATACTGAATGACCACCTCCTTTACATCCCCCCTTGACGACCTCATCGAAGAAAGAACCGAACTTGACCAACGTTTCCTCGCCCTGTTCCTAAGAAGCCAAATCCATGGTGTTACCGTTTTCTTTCTCTTTAGCCCCTTTCCTATACCTTCCTTTGTACGATTAGGTCAAGGGATAGCGACTGCATTCCGATACTCGTGATATGCGCTGCTTATGGTGACTAACTCCCACATGCCTGTATGTATATAAAGAGGATGTCACTATGTAGTTGACTCTAAGCTTGTTCTTCTGAGCCAATACTAGTCCTATTCGAATTGTCTATCCATTCCCTTCTTCTTCATCTGAATCCCAACTCCTCAGACTTATTGTCTGACAACGATATGTGTGAGGACTACGCGTAACATAAGAACAAGCTTCACGAAACTGGACACCCTTGACGAATCCCTCTTGAACCGACTCGAAGATCTCAACCACCTCGAGAGAGTAGAGCGGAACATCCTCGCTAGACTCCGACTTCATCAGACATATTGTGACAGGACTTGTGGGACACATCCCAACATCGAACACGAATTCCTCGTACAACAGTTCACCCTCCTAGAGGAAGAACAAGCACGATTGGCAGAGGTTATTCAACAACTTCACCAACTCATTGAACAACAAACACAAACTGGAACCCAGCACTAGTTACGTGCCCTTAGACCCGGTGTTCAGTACTCTACCTGCACACCAAAGACCCCCGTTCGACGCAGCCACCAACCCTCAGGGATCTATCCCGAAGGGATGAATACCCACCACTACACTTGGCAGAAAGAAAGTGCTCTTCTGCAAGAAAGGAACCAAACTCACCGCAGACCACCCAGCACCTTGGGACGGATACTATTGCTTATACGATGGACAAGTATACCCACTTGTCTACGCCAACAATATCTTCTACACTTTCGAAAAAGAGTGGGACGACTACACCCAAGCATACGTAGGAGGAAGAGCGACAGGCCTACCTCCACTCGAAGCCAAACTTAATCCCGACCTCGACTCCTTTAGAGGAGAACGACTCACCCGTCAAGTCCTCTTACCACTCGCAGAGGAACTCACAGCTACCACGAGCGCTGACACCGTCAGAAAGGTCGAAGAACAGCCTACCGATACCTCAATTGAACCCCCAGAGACAGACACTACAGACGACGAAGACATCCCACTCCCTATCACCAGAATGTCGACTGTCACTCTGATCCCCACGCAGACCGTAACCTCCATGGCAAAGACCACCACAGGCCTGCAAGGTGGTGGTGGCGGTGGCGGTGGCGGTGGTGGTGGTGGCGGTGGCGGTGGCGGCGGCGGGGCCCCAGTGCCCCCTGCGCCAGGAGGAGGAGGAGGACCGCCAGGAGGAGGACCGCCAGGAGGAGGACCGCCAGTGGCACAACCACAAGCCGCACTACCCCCACCAGCAGGAAATGGACGACTCGAAGGAAAGGAACCTCCTATCTTCGACGGAAATCGAATCAAATCAGATGAATTTATGCACGCACTAAGACTCTATCAGTTCTTGAACAGCCACTCGCCAGTGATGGCCAACCCCTCTCGCAAAGTCGCACACGCCTTGACCTACATTCACAGACCAGCAGTCGCCGAATGGAAACACACACAGGAAGAGTGGATCATGCAACCCAACCTTGTGCCGATGCCACCATTCCTCAATGTCTGGGATCAGTTTGAACAAACATTTGCACAGGACTGGACCGACACCAACAAACAGTATCGAGCGGCAGCCGAGTTGGACAAATTGAAGATGATCGGAGATGACATCGACATGTACATCACTCAATTCGCAATGTGGGCACGGAAAGCTAGATACCAAGAAGATGACCCTGCTGTTTTGGAGAAATTCAAACACGGGTTGAATGTCAAACTCCTTGAGAATTGCATGAACCTCGACCAACCACAGACATGGGAGACTTGGAAAACGTCCACCAGACGCCAACAGGCCATCATCACTGCAATCGAACTGCATCGACAGGCCTTTTGGGCACAAAAAAAGGCAAATAAACCCCGTCCGTTTTTTACGAACCCCACATTCCGTAACAATCAAGGACAGTTCAATACCCAAAGGCGGCAAAATACGCCTGACCCCAACGCCATGCAAGTGGACGCCATTCGCAAGGCGACCACTGAAGAGGAAAAAGAAAGATACAAACGCAAAGGAAGATGCTTCTTCTGCGGAGCCCAGGGACATCTCTCCCAGGAATGCAAGAAGAAACTGGACAAAGCAAGCAAACCCGCATGAAGTGCAGCTGTTGTACCAACAAAGGACGAAGCGCAAGAGACCCCAACAGAAAGCAGTCAGACGACGACTCTTTCCCCAGAAGTAGTACTCGAATATATGAAGAACCTGTCGACTGAGGATTATCAGCAGATGGCCCAAGCTTGGGGGGACATGACGAAGGACAAGGATTTTGCCGTAGCCTGAGCAAGACGGCCTTTGCTCAGGCAGTATTTCAGCGCAGTGTATTTCTACCACGACTCAATTCTATGCGAATCAATAGTTTGTTCTACACCGCGATGAAAACGGCCGAAATCCCCGCATTCCTAGACTCAGGAGCCACTGAGTGCTTTGTTAGTCGAGAGTTCGTCGACAAACACAAACTTGGCACTCACCTCCTGCATGAACCACGCCACATCGAGAATGCCGATGGCAGTCCCAATGCCGGAGGGCACCTCACCCACTACACAGATTTAGAAGTAACCATGGGAAACCATTCCCATATCCTTTGCTTCTTCATAGCAAATATGGGAGGAGACCACATTGTGCTAGGATATCCCTGGTTCGCAGCCGCCAACCCAAGACCCGACTGGAGAGAAGGGACTCTTGACACACCAGTGACACTCCGAACGATAGGAGCAACCAAAATCGTCGCCACGGAACATATTAAACTAGTGAACACGACACCCGGAGAACCGCTAGAAGAAGGAGACTCTCTAGTCGTACTCTGGGCTAAGATGACAATCACACAACAATTGGCCCAACATGCACAACCTACAACCCAAACTGATTGGAGAGAACTGATCCCGCACGCCTACCACAGACACAAAAGCGTATTCAGCGAAGAGGCATCACACAGATTCCCTTCGTCGAAGCCTTGGGATCACACAATAGTACTGAAGCCTGGTGCCCCAGACACGCTGGACTGCAAGGTTTATCCCCTGACGCCGGACATACGACTCACTGGCAGGGCGCACAGAGTGCGTCAACAGAGGAATCCATGCCAGGTGGATGGCCGAGTGACTAGGGAGACGGGGATGTAAGGCCTGCAGCAGCATTCCCCTATGGACCCGATGTCGCTAATGGGTCCTTTGGAGTTCTGGCTAAAAACCACCCGACCCGCAAGGGACAGGGGGCACTGCGGCCATGCTCATTGCGAGTGTGGGCGGTGCTTTGGTTAGTCTACCCTACCGGCTTGGTAACCCAGCAAGGTTGGGGATTGGGACCCCTGTAAAAGGCAAGACCTGGTGGGCCCTTAGCCGAGAGGTGACAGGGTAACGGGAAGCCTAGCCGCGAGGCAGGTGGGCCATAGTCAGGGCGTAAGACTATGCCAAGATGGGGTGATAGGGGCCCCTGAGGCTAGAGTTGCGCCTTGGGCTCGAGAGGACAGACGCCCAGGTCGGTCTAGAACTTGAGGGACTTTGGCCATACCTATTGCAGGCATGGGAGGTGCCTTGAGGTCTAGGCTTATGGTGTAAACATGGATTGGGTTAGGGCCACCGGGAGTTTGATATGTCACCTGGCCGGCAACGGCCCTTTGCATGTCCAAGCCGTTTCGCGAAAATAACGTTCCCAACCACGACCGTTGAATGGAGAGCGATCCTCCAACGATTCCACGACCATCCACTAGTGGGCCACCCCGGCATAACCAACACCCAATCTCTGGTAGAACAGATCTATGAAGGAAATGACCTACGACAGTTCGTCAAGGAATATGTCAAAGGGTGCGCCACCTGTCAAGAAACAAAGCCCCAAACCCACAAACGCCGAGCACCACTACAACCATTACCAGTAGAACCCACACTAGGCCTGTTTCAATCCATTGCCATGGACCTTATAACAGAACTCCCTGAATCCCACAGATTCAATGCCATACTGACGATCGTTGATCAAGGCTGTTCCAAAGCCGCGAAATTTATCCCATGCTCCACTATGATCACTGGAGAAGGTGTCGCAACGCTATACTTCAGACACCTCACGCCGTGGTTCGGAGTACCCCAAAAGATCATTTCAGATTGCGACCCTAGATTCGTATCACATTTCACTCGCGCTTTGTGTCAACTACTCCATATACAACAGAACGTAAGCACGGCATTCCACCCTAGAACAGACGGACAAAGCGAACGAGCCAATCAATGGGTGGAACAATACCTTCGACTGTGGGTCACAGATGACCAAACCCAATGGGCTCAATACCTTACACTAGCCGAATACATACACAACTCGTGGCCGCACGATAAAAACACGCCTAACCCCACACGAACTTCTCTTTGGAACCAAACCTACCATACCCGACGTCATCACCAAATCAGATGTACCAGCCGTGCAAGATCAATTGGAACGAATCAAGGAAGCAAGAGAGAGAGCCGAAAAGCTCCTCCAAGGCAGACCATCACCACTCATCCCAATCCGATTCCAGATTGACGATCAAGTATGGTTAGAAGGGCAGAATTTGAAAACGCATCATCCCACGACGAAGCTCGCCCCTCGCCGCCACAGTCCATTCCGTATTGAGCAAAAACTGTCCCCCGTCACTTACAAACTCCGATTGCCACCATCAATGCACATCCACCCCGTTTTCCACGTTGACCTGCTATCACTGTACATCGAAACGCAAGCTCATGGCCATAATTATACAAGGCCACCCCCCGACGTCATCAAAGGGGAACCAGAATGGGAAGTCGAAAAGATCACACAATCTAGACTCTTCGGATGCAGGAAGGAACTCCAATTCTGTGTTTGATGGAAAGGATTCCCCTCTTCAGAAGATTCTTGGGTATCAACACATGACCTCCACGCCCCTGAACTCGTCACATCGTTTTACAATTCACACCCAAATGCACCCAAACAACTACTGGCGCCGAGATGTCGCCGACGATAAAGGAGGGGGGTAAATTCCCCAAAAACTCAATGACCGACACCCCACTACTAACAAAAATCCCCTTCGGACTTGCTTACTTGCTATCACAACACCACCAATATACTATGCCTAACACTCCCATTCCGTCTCGTCCCGCCTCACCTACAGTATTGATCCACGACACTGTCTCCAACCCATCCACACCAGTCCCCATGCTAGCCGACTCAGACGACCTCGAAGAGTATCTCAGGACACGCTGGTTCAGTGGCATGATGGCCACACACCTAGAGGACGTATGAGATTCAATCAAAGTTGCCGCCAAAATGGCACGCATCATAGGGAAAGTTCAACATGAACAAGTAGACACAGACCCAGACATCCAATTCCACCTTAGACGACTTCGCCGCTTCTTCGCCAACGCTAACCAAGCCGCTGCCACACACTGCCATGCCGCCGAGGAATACCCCCTCAGACTCGCTACATGGCTGCAAGAACAGATTAGCAACGATCCTGGCACAGTCCCCTCTATCGTAGTGATGAAACACAAGTACCACTACAAAGGCGTCGATGGCCACTACACCCCCAACCCGGAAGCAGAATACCACCAACAAATGGACCACAACATCATCAAGTACGTTATGACCAAAGACAATTATCAAGCCTTGTACCGATCTAGCTTCCACACCCCTGTACGATACTCTGTTATGACGGACCCTCACTACAATTCCCCTCCCCCTGAACACGCTACCCCATCACCATGACCAGAATCCCCACAGTCAGAGATTATCGAATATGAAGAGGGACTCACCGTCCCCACCATACTTGCTCCCCGCTTGCCCTCTTACCATGTACGCTCCGCCTCGCCGGAGCCACCCCAGCCTACCCTCCTTGTGTGCATGACACAACCAACCCCCGCACTCCTCTTCGTCGGCAATGATGACCTCATTGACACTACTAACCCATACGTACACCCCGGATCACCCTTCATCAAAAATAAATCTCGTAGCCCACACTGCATCAAAGACCCCATCACCAACATCCATGGCACACGCATGAAGGCCAAATTCGTACATTTCAACATGATGCGGGATGCCCCACACGCTCGCCTCACCATGGGCAGGGGACAACCAGTGTTCATGGTCCCTCTACGAGCCAAACCCAGAGACGGATACCACAGCCCCGTCACGCCCAGGAAACAAGCCCTTTTCGAGAACAACCAGGGGTTCGCCCACCTTCTGGATCGAGTCTTGAGAGACATCTCGGACCCCTTCCTTCAAGGAGAAGTAGTGTGGTACCATCACCTGGGAGAAGAGATGACCGGGACTCAAGCCAAGCTAAGGGACGCCGAAGCCCAGTTGAGGAAAGCAGAACGAGCCGCGCTCCTTTTACGCAACTGCTTCACTGCGCAGAGGATGGAATTCCTCAAGTCCATTGATCGCTTGGAGGCCGCCAATGCCTACCGCACCCTCTACACTCGCCTCCAAGATCAAACCATCCCACATGTTGACGACACCACCGTCGACGAAGATGCACGGGCGCAACTGCTAGCGTGACTCCAATGGGCTGGTCGTCCATTTACACCAGAACCAGCAACAGTTGTACAAGTCGACGAGCCAATCCCCATCCCCCTTTTCACACGCATCGCTTCACCCACACCGGATATTGAGACCGGTAATGAGGAGTACGTGCCCATTTTCGATGGCGGAGACATTTGAATACGATACAAGTCGGGACGACTTGGGACGTTATGAGGGGGTAGTGTTACCGTTTTCTTTCTCTTTAGCCCCTTTCCTATACCTTCCTTTGTACGATTAGGTCGAGGGATAGCAACTGCATTCCAATACTCATGATACACGCTGCTTATGGTGACTAACTCCCACACGCCTGTATGTATATAAAGAGGACGTCACTACGTAGTTGACTCTAAGCTTGTTCTTCTGAGCCAATACTAGTCCTATTCGAATCGTCTATCCGTTCCCTTCTTCTTCATCTGAATCCCAACTCCTCAGACTTATTGTCTGACAACGATACGCGTGAGGACTACGTGTAACACATGGCCTCTCGTGCCCATGACTCTGCACCCGATCACGATCCATCTACCAGCCAAACGTCGAGCACAGAAGACTGGCTGATGATTGGGATCAGTGGAAGCGAGACTCGAACACTTTCATACAGCAAGTACTTGACACCATTAGGAGGCACGTCTACACACCCTGATGTCCAGGAAATAACTCCTGCATCGACCCACTTTATCTCCTACACCCCAGAATCAACACCAGCTCAACGTCACCTCTACGGGAGACGCACCGATGAAACGCAAGTCCCACTGTTCACTAGTAAACCACTACACTACCCATCAACCACTCCACCACGACATCCATCCCCTACACTGTCACTAATTGAAGCAGCACGAGTGATGCATCAAGAGATCCTTCAAAAACGCTGCGAGCATTATGCACAGCGCAAGGCACAGCAATGACCCCCAACGCTGACACCGCCGCCACTCAAAGTCCCTACCATCAACCCCTTCCTTGGACGCGCAGTCAAAGGGAAGCATACAACCACGCTGAAGCAAGGGGACAATGTATCCTTGACCTCACCACCCTCACTATCATTCACCATGCCGCATGCCCTGAAACGTGTCACCCCAAGTGGAACCAGGAGCATCATATCCTGCAGTACCTCTGGGATTTCGAGACGTGGGCCACTTCCCTCTACAGGGACATTGCCACAGACCCTATACTTCTGCGAGGCTCAAATCCCTTCGATTCCCACTGAAAGTACTATACGACTGACAAACACCCTAATTATGTTCCTGATTGGACTGATTTCCTTCTCCGCTCCTGTACAATACAAAAGGATGACTGACATCTGACCCTAGTCATGATCCACTTATGTCTTCCTCGGATTCTTTACCCTCATTAACGACATGATTTCCATCCCCACGCGACTTCATCAGCGCATGACGACGATACCCTCCCATCAATCAGCGCCAGACCCGTCGCCACCGCACCCATCCCCATGATACCCTCGATCTAAATCGTCGAGTCTCCACACTTGTGCGGAACGTGCATTGGCTTGCCGTGCAGAACGTTGCCGCGTGCCTCGCATTTGAGGCCCAGTTTCGGTGGATTCCCACTATCCTGACTGTGTCGGACACCCACCTACCCACATTCGACGAAGACATACCCATGACAGATGCCTGGTGAAGCCGGGATGTCTTCAGACCTGACAAGGGGGCAATGTTACGATTTCGCCCACTATGCTTACCCACTTACTCCTTTCCCTTCTGCCCTGTAACTGCTTCGAACCCTTGACTCGCATGTGCTACAGACTCACATGACCAGACTTGGTATCTCGCTCTCACACTTCATTACCTATATAAGACTGCCTAGAGTAGCTTGTATCCCCTAGGCTTGTTCTCTTTGTACCAATACTGAGCTCCGCTCTGGCCCCTTGTGGCTAACCGGCTTTCCCTCTCATCTTGTGAACCCTCAGATCCTCAGGCTGATTGCCTGACTTTGACTTCCCCCTGCGGACCCTTGTCACTGGGTTGCACACCTGAGGGGACTGCCACTGCGCTTAGTCCCAAGTCCGAGACTCGCAGTGACTGAGTCGCAACTTGACTCAGCGATAGACCGATACGATACGCCCAGGACTCAGGCATAACATGGCGGGTCAGCTGCGCGCCGCCTCTACTCCTGCAGCGTGTGTCATTGCGGGTAACTGGCCGTACTCCGGAATGGGGGCTCTGAAGTCTCCAGGGTCTATTGCAGCTATTTGTTCTACTTGCGCTGACAGCATTCTTTCTTCTAGGTCGAGCGACAATCCTCCAGGCATGGGGGAATCGCGCCTTCTTCTCTGCACCGGCACCTCTATGTCAGGCGAATTCTTTTCCTGGGGCGCGTCACTTTCATCTGTGCTAGGGATGCCTTCTATTTCCCTCGGCGAGTGTAAGTCAGTTTTCTTCCTGTTTGCCGGGTGTTGCTCATCATACTCCCTCCACCATCCTAAGGCTTCAATGGTGGTATCGATACAGTTGGACACCTTGGTGCGATATCCCATGGCGCCCCATTTAAGTTCATACCACTGATCGTTGATCAGTTCCACTTGTATTTCGTGGCCTGCTTGGCAGACCAAATGATACACGCTCCTGCCCAGTTCGGCGTAATCCACCCAGGTTGCCTCTCCCACGACGTGCGAGGGGAGGTCTCCGTCTGTACGGGGGTGGATTACTACCCACCAATCCCCCTCGAATGTTGCGGTTAGGGTCGACATTCTCTTCGTCACTCGAGTCTGCCCAGTGTCTATGTGTGTTTTCCCTTCGTAAGATGGTTCGCGCGCTGAATATTGCTTCAGCAATCGGCTCTTCCCTCCTGATCCGCTCCCTTCTCCTAGCTTCATCAATCAGCTGTGTCAATAGTCGCGTATCTCTTGCCAGCTCCTCCGTCAAGACGTCCACTTCTTCCCTACTTTCAAAGGCGTGTGTGACTGCCAAGTCCGTGATGATGGTCCGAATGCTCCTTTCCAAACAGCACAAGATGGCCAAGTCGGTGTTGGATAATCGGACCAATATGTGGATGAAACTGTTGAACCTTGCGTATTGAGTGGCCAGTGTTGCTTAGGGTCGAGGTGTCCCTTCGCGTACAAAGGCACTGGGGCTTGATGGCGGGGCGTGCACGCGTTCTATTCTTTCCTCTCGGTCGAGGCCGTAGAGGTGTATGTCGTTGAGATAGGTTAGGACTCCTACTAATAAATCGTCTTTGATCTCTTCTATCTCTTTGATGAGAGTGAGTAGATAGTCTTCATAAACCCAAGATGCGTCTATGTTCGTTGTAGTGTTGCGGCGGCTGCACTAGCCGAGCCAAGCCGTAGCCGAGCCGCCATTAGCCGACCT
>QLOZ01006222.1:0-15283 GCA_003314065.1 Lactarius sp. MG50 | reverse complement strand
GTGTCATGCCCTAATCCTTTGTATGTTTTTCTTTTCTTTTTTGTTCTATCATTCTTACTAACCAATAATGGCCCTTCGCAGGTACATGGGCGCAGCCACCCGGCCACCAGGCCCGCTACGTCGCCAACACCCCCCTCACTCGCAATGCGGGCTGGGGGTGTTTTTTTTTCAATCCTCTGTGTGGACGCTTTGCCGCTACATTGCCGCCGCCACCCCCCCTCACTCAGAAAGGCGAGCTGGGGGTGGTTTCGTCCTTTATGGCGATGCCCTGCTGCCACATTGCCACCGCCATTGATGGGGCGGCAGCGACGGAGCTGCAGCGGCGTCATCGACGGCATCGACGTGACGGTGGCATCGACACCATCAATGCGACGGCAGCATCGACACCATCGACGCGACGGCAGCATCGACACCATCGACGTGATGGCGGCATCGATGGCATTGATGTGATGGCAGCGATGGAGCTGCAGCGGCAACATTGGCAACATCGACAGGGCTGCAGCAGCAGCATCGCTGGGATGGCAGCGACAGCAGCGATGAGGCTGCAACAGCATCGATGGCATCGATGTGATGGCAACAACAGAGCTGCAATGGCAACATCAACGACATTGACGTGACGGTGGCGATGGAGCTGCAGCGGCAACATCGACGTGGCGGCAGTGACGCAGTGGCATTGACGGTGGTGACAGCAGCAACAGGGCTGCATTGATGGCAGCGACATGGGCTGTACCTACGGCAGTGAACACGGTTGCAGCAACGTTGGCGGCAGTGGCAGTGATGACAGCAGTGGCGGGAAGTCTTTAGGGCATGACACGGGTTTTTGCTGATTTGTTTTCCCATGGTCCCTGGAAGGTCAAGTTTTGGACAAAATTCTTAGTTGAGGAGTGAAACTGATAGAGAATTGATTGAGCTATATCTCCACCAAATCTCAACCAATTTGGATGATTATTGGTGTGTCAGGAAGCAAAACACTGTGGAAAATCGTGCAGTTTCTCAACCCGTACGGTTTTTCACAATGTTTTGCTTCCTGACACACCAATAATCATTCAAATTGGTTGAGATTTGGTGGAGATATAGCTCAATCAATTCTCTATCAGTTTCACTCCTCAACTAAGAATTTTGTCCAAAACTTGACCTTCCAGGGACCGTGGGAAAAAATTTAAGCCAAAACCCATGTCATGCCCTAGAAGTCTTTGCTTAGTCTTGTAGCCTCCCACTAGAACTTGCTGTACTGTACATACATTGTGAATATAATAAAAGACTTGTTTCATTAATGCCTATAAGAGTGACATTGACACAGTAAAAACCGGTCTGAGACTGGTCTAAACTGGTTATTGACTGGTCCCAGTTTGAACTGGTTAGAACCGGTTTTTGGACTCGGACTGAACTGATATGGACTGGTCACAGGCAGTTCAGTCCGGTTTTTTGGCATATTGTGAATGGCACCGGACTGGTTACAGTTCCGGTTTTCCCACAATTGTCAAAAAAAACCGGACCAGACCGGACTTTCAAACACTAATGCCGCACAATTTGGACTTTGTGACATGGTAGAATACCTCCTCACGAAGCATCCGGAAGATATAAACGCCAAGGGTGGCAGCTACAGGACCCCACTGCATGCGGCATTGTGGGAAAAATGCATCAAGGTTTCATGGTTAGTAGGTTACTCCTGGCGCATGTCACAGATGTGAATATCTGTAGCAGATCGGACGAGACTCCACTACATGTATCATCAGTACTTGGAGACCTCAAAATTGGGCAATGGCTGCTCACTCACAGTGCAGATGTGAATGCGAGGGACGAAGATGATGTGACCCTGTTATATGTAGTGGCAATGCATGGGCACCTCAAGTTTGCTCAAATGCTACTTGCGCACAATGCCAAGGTTGATGCCCGAGACGACACAGGTCGGACTCCACTGCACAAGGTGGCATACATAGGACACCTTGAGTTAGCTCAAATGCTACTTGAGCACAATGCAGAGGTCAATGCCCGAATGGACAAAGGTTGGACTCCACTGCACCACATGGTGGACTGGGGACACCTCGAGTTAGCTCAAATGCTTCTTGGACATAATGCAGAGGTTAATGCCCAAGATCACAATGGGCTGGCTCCATTACACAATGTGTCAATAAATGGGCATCTTGCAACTGTGAACTTATTGCTGGAGTATGGGGCAGATATGCACATGTGCGACAACTCAGGCACCACCCCATCCCAGCAAGCTTCAACAAACGGGTGGGAACATGTTGCACAATTATTGTCTCAGTATGGTACTGAGTAGTGGTATGGTATTGGTGCTTCCTTTGCTCACAGGTTACATTGTTTTATGGATCTATGATATTGAAACCCTACATATAGGTCCGTAGGAAGTTAATAGTCTTCTATGGCATGTGACAGATGGATAATGAAGTCCATCAGTTGTCCACAGAGATTGAGTGCTTGACCAGACACAGAGTGAATGGAGATTAGACTGGGTGTTGCAGGATATGTTACTGTGTCACACCTCAGAATCGACACAAATTGGACAGCCCAGCGCCGCACCTATTATGACCATGAGCAACATTTGGCGGCGTTTTTACGCTCAATTAGAAGGGCACACTGACCACCTTGCCCCTGATGGAACGAAGTATACGTATGACTATTCCGACATGGGTGCCATGTGGTGCAGGCAGCCCACTGACGAGGCTCATTCAAGTTTTATCAACTCCAATCATTTCTGGCTGACGAGTTCACAGGATGCGATGTACCTGCCAGTGGTGTAGTATGTGTGCGTCCTATCCGTAAGGCATCACGATAATGGCCCGGGGACTCACTGCCATTGGGCAGGGAAAGACAAACACCGTGACCATGGTTGGGGTCCAGCTCGCCTAATAACCACCATAGCCTAGTAGTACTGTGCTGACTTCGCTCCCTCATGACCACTATTATATCAGTTTCAAAAACGGGACACTCATCTAGACGGAGCGTGTGGAAGGGAACATTCTCGTCCTCAGATCTATATACAGGCATGTGACACCTCGCTGCTACATGTTGTTCTTTACTGCATGAGAAACAATGTTGGGTGAACCTCAACGAAGGAGAGCTGTGCATCACCATCTGGTCTAGTGAAATAAACAGGTGAGCTCATCCCACTTGTTTTGGTATTGTCATTTCTTGACAATCGTCAATGACATGTCCCAAGGTAGCAACTTCAAGATGTTTTCCAAGCTGGATGGAGACCCTGATCATCACCAGCGACTCAGACCTCTAGAAATCCGTCTCTTATGAGACCATTGTAGATATTGTATGCGTTGACTGTGCAGGTCCGATGATCACAACACTGAAACTGCCCAACTTGAGTGTCAACTATGTTTCGCAGGTACAACCATGAAGACCGCAGTGATCTCACTGGTTGGCATACTCAGTCTGCAAACGCAGAAGGCCAATCCTCTTGAGAATACAGAGCCACTCCCAGCCACTGTGCAGGAATCTCAAAGACCAAGTCTAGGAGAACAATACTGGCGGCATGGATCCGCCGACTCGCTCCCCCATTGACCAGGTCATGCCCACATCTATCAACACCACCAATCACGACACGACATGGTGGAATATCAAAAGAGACGGTGCTCAGGCGAGTTAGGCCAACTGTGACGATAGACTGCCGAATACCATGGTACATAAAGTGTATCTGAGGCATCACAAGACCGAAACTGAGGGCGTGAAGTTCACAATTACTTTTCGTGAGGATGTTGGCAACGTTGTGGTGCAGCAGCGCACGGATGCACCATCAAGATAAGCCATAGGCAACAGAGATTATGGACGAAGGAGTATTTCAGACTTTCCAAGGGCCATTGTTGTGAGGCCTGCAATGCTAGAAAGATCCTGGTGACATGAGGTCTATGTTTGAGGTAGGTATCTACTCCCTCTCCCTTTCTTCACATGCGATCTCTCTGTCTTGCAACATCTTTCCACTCTACACATACCGTATCACTGCCAGTTGTGCCCCTGCCTGATATTCCTCCTTCCTTGTCTTGCCCGTACTGTACATTGTCTCTTCCATGCACTTTCTCGCACCCTGTCTCAGCTGTGCCTACTCTTCCTGTCACATTCACCTCCCCCTTGAAACGGCCTCTTGTTAGGGGCATATATTTTCCCCACCAGGCACAAAGACCTCTCATCCTGGGATGTGTTCTCCCTGCCTTCTACCCAGTGCTTCGCGTGCCTCCTCCCCTCCTCTCCCTCATTTTGGCATCCTCTCCCCCATGTATAACTTTCAGTTCACAGGCTTACAGAGGCAATCAGTTGTATTGTCATGTATTTGGCATCTAAATCTCACTTTACAAGAGAGACTTAGTGGGAAATATTTGAATACCTTAAGGATCCTCATCACTGCACTGTCTGCTCCCCTCTTGGCCACACCATTATGATGTGGACTTACAGTGGCACCTCTTGCCATTTTGCTTGCCGCTACAGGCTGCACCAGTGCCCTTGACACGCATGGCCTCCATAATGCACAGGGTATCAACCTCTGGAAGGTGTGTCAACACCAAGCAAGGCTGCCACTCAGGTGCTCCTGTGTGAGCCGACGTGCCCCAATCACTGCTCGCCACTCCCACCCCATCCAAGTTCTCCATTCAGATGTTCACACAGTTGCTCAACCACCTCTACAACACCGATGCGATGTTTTAGCAATGCTTCTGGGTCAACATGCAGCACTACAAATGGCATCCTGGCACACTGGTTGTTATGGTTTCCTTCCTATGTATGCTTCTCTTTACTTGACGCACATTTGGGCTCTGACCCGTGACCTGTACTGTCACATGATGCGATATCATGTGACACGACTCGGACTTACCAGTTGTCATGTGACCATATGTCATGTGATGCGATGACTCCTCATGACTGCGACGTGACGCGACTTGTACGAGCAACTCATGGTGACTCCCTAAGAGTCATTGCGACTGTACGCAATTGATAGTAGTGACTCTTGGTGAGCACTACTGACTCCTTATTGACTCCTACCTACGACTTGTTATGACTAGGTAGGGTAGTATAAAAGCAGTAGGAAGTTGAGCTGGAATCCCCAGTCTCAACTTCATCTCTAATACGAGTTGAATCCACTGCAGAACCCTTGTGACTAAGCAACTTCCTTTTCCTTTCATCTCTATCACCACTCTGGCTTAGTCAGCCACATTGAAGCTTGACGCGTGTGCTATAACATGTGTAATGTCACAGAAAGGCTCCTTTGCGAAGGACCTACCAGAACCAAGTACTCGGGCATCTCGGCCTCGGGCACCTTGGCCTTACTCCGTTCCAACAAGATACCACATGATCATCCTTCCCAGGATCACATGCAATACCAGATGACTTAGGTCATGCGTAGTGCCTACTTGATCACATGACAAGAACACGAGCTCGCTTTGAGCCACGGTCCCTCGTAACCATGTCACCGGTCATCGTGATCGATGGGGGTGAGACGAGTGGGGAAGACTGCCTGCCATTCCTGGACACGGGCATCGCAGACATTTTGACATGTGCGACTGGCAGCATTGGAGTCATGCTCGAGCATACAGTAGGTGTTACAGTGCGTGTCTTGCCTATTTCCCTCCTGGGTTGGGCTTAGCCACTTGCATGTGCTGACATGGTGACCGCTTTCTCTGGGAGTTAGTCCCAGCAAATCTGTGGGTGTTCAGAACTTCTTGACAGATGCCCTAGGGTGCGTGTATGCTCCTCCTCGCACACCATGTCGACTCTTCACACGTACATGTGTTGACTCAGCCTGCTTGACGCGGTGCTGTAGGTAGTTAAACGACGAGCAAGTGCTTGAAGACTTGGCTAACTTTATTCACAACATCAAATTCGAGGACATCGATGAGGTCTTCATGGCACTCAACACACCACGGATATACTATGGCGTTTGTGTGCTCTCTCTGGTGTCCTGCGAGGGTGGTCATCTCATTGTTAATGGCGTTCGTTGCAGGGGTCATATGTAGGCGCATGGGTAGCCTATATGCGAGTCCTCTACCCCGATCTCGTGTTTGGTGCTATTGCGTCAAGTGGTGCACGCCGACATTCATCATCCCTCTGGTACAATACTCATCCGTGTAAAATTGTCCCATTCCTAGCGGTGACACGTGCTGTGCTTATGAATTGGGAGACCATGGACGTCATCCGACTCGCTGCAGACCCAAAGTGCTCCTCCAATCTCATCAACATCATCAACATCATTGATTCGCTGCTCAAATTTTCCCCTCTGCCTGGCCAATTGAAAAATCTCCTGGACCTCAGCAGGCTGGAGTCTGATAAGGACTTTGGCTCAGTACTCATGGCATGTCTAGGTCCATTGGCTGCTAGTGAGTGATGCATGAACAGTATTTCCTGTCCAAAGTTTGCAAAGTGGAAGTCGAAAAAGTATTTATTGCAAAAGGGATACAGAAGCAACGTCATCTAACTGGCAAACAACAAGGACCTACTGAGACCCCAATTTGTGTTTATCTGGTGAATAAAGTGCACTATGGGAATATCCATTTTCACAATCGTATTCTGCAGTGAAATGAGAAGAAGTTCTACATTCAAGCCTCTGTCGATTGCCAGCGGGGAGTGAGTGGAACCAAAATTCTACCCTGGGTCCAAATGTGATTGTTTTTGTTTAGACTGCAACTGGGTTACCTGAATATCACGCAGAGATTGAGATGCAGTACTGATTAGGAAACGGTCAGTCATTTGCCATCGAGCGCATATCAGTCATGCAAACACATAACACACACATACAGAGTTTCCAATGACAATGTTATTACTGCTTTGTGCATATGTTTTGTCCAGGTGTGAGTGGAGCGCCACCTATTAACAAGGTGTTAATCAGCTCTCTTATTCAATGGATGTATGCCAGTGCTTTCAAGAACTTACAGTTTATGCCGGGGTTCATCGACTCAAGGGCTTGCTGATCCAGACCGAAGCGTTGTCCGATTGAGGTACAGGTGTCACCATTTCTACATGTGAGAAGGAGGATGTTAGCAGGGACTTGGTGGAATGATGCTGGTGCGTACAAAGCGACATAATAGTCTGTAAAGTCACAATAATAAGTTTGTATGGCCAGCCGTTGATGAGAATGGGGATGCACCCTTGCAAACTGGTTGCTGTCCTTGCTGTCCTTGCTGTCCTTGCGAACCAGCAGCCCGCACAACATCAGTAAGTGTCGAGCACAAAGCAAGGGCAGAGACAAGGACAAAAGTGGAGATGGAAAACATGGTGTGTAAACAGTGTATCAGATGGGTGTTGCTCCCATGGGGTTGACCCCTCCACATTATATACCCGCATCCAGAATAAGCATCCCACTGGCTGAATGAACTTGAATGAGTATAGCCTGCTTACCAGAACCAATAATGGATATGGGAAGCCCATGTTCAGGGTGAGACCGCTGCACAGGTGGGCATGACGGCCAAGGAAATGAGACGCCACACTTCTCCAGAATCTCCATGGAGTCTCCAACTGATGGGTTGAAGCACCCCTTCCGCAGTCCCTCAGAGAGCAATGCCAAGCACAAAGAACAGCAAATTTATTTCCCTGACGTGGGAAATTGGTGCGCAGCAGAACATTAGTTAACTCATGTGGGCTAGGGCGTAGTATGGATCCACCCAGGCGTAGAAGTTGCAACTGCTTAATTTACTATGATATTGTCGCATTATCTGCTCATTCCTCCAAGTATACAGCCCGCAGGACGAGCACTTGGTCTTACGAGAGCCCATCACGTAAAAGCAACGTGCCTGCATTTGGAACCAACTTGTGCTGGCATTCCGAGTCATGTCGATGTGAAGCTGACTCTGCTCCTTGCTCAATGGGAGATGCAAGACCCGCTTAGTAAATAGGGCGTGACATGGGTAACCCCTGGGTGGGATTTCCTGAAACCACACCCACACCCGTCAAAACCGCACCCGAATGGTTATGGGTGCAGTTAAACCATAAATGTTCACAGTTTTTTTTTTAACCGCAGTTTGGCCACAGTTTTTTGCGGTGTTCTGAACCTGCGGTGTGGTTGAAGCAATTATATTAAAAAAAAATGGCCATAAGGGCACGCAAGGGGAACTACAATCTAAATAAAAATAAATATGATCCCTCCCCCACAAGTGTGTGATCTGTGGGTGCGCAGGTGGGTGTGCGTGCATCGTGTGGGTGGCATGCGTGCGTGCAGGCATCGTGCAGATGTGTGGGCATCATGTGGGCGTGCGGACATTGTGCGGACGTCGTGCGAGTGTGCAGGAGTTGTGCGGGCGTTGTGTGGGCGTGCAGACATCGTGCGGGTGTGTGGGCATCGTGCGGGCGTCGTGCAGGCGTGTGGGAGTCGTGCGGACGTCATGTGGGCGTGCGGGAGTCGTGTGGACGTCATGCGGGCGTGCGGGAGTCGTGCGGGCATGTGGATGTCGTGCAGATGTTGTGCAGGCGTGCGGGAGTCGTGCGGGCGTGCGGACGTTGTGTGGGCGTTGTGCGGGCGTGCGGACGTTGTGCGGGCGTTGTGCGGGCGTGCGGGCATCGTGCGGGCAAGCAGGCATTGTGCAGGCATCTTGTGGGCATGTGGGCGTCATGCGGGTGAGCAGGCATCGTGCAGGCATCTTGTGGGTGTGTGGGCGTCGTGTGGGCGTCTTGCGGGTGTGCAGGAGTCGTGTGGGCATCTTGCGGGTGTGCGGGCATCGTGCGGGCGTGCGAGCATTGTGTGGGCGTGTGATCTGCCAGAGGGGGCGATCAGCAGGTGGGTGAGCAACCATGATTGAAGGCCACCGCATGGCGGTAAGCAGTGCTACCCCTCCGACTCATAGTTGATGTGAGGGAGGGGGGCAGGGGCATAATATAATTTATTACAAAAACTATTCATAACTATGTATTCTACTTATTTACAGTGGGCTGCGTGCGTGGTCTCGGCGATGTGTGTAAGTGCGGTGATGTGAGGGCATGCAGGTGGTGTGGGATGCACGGGTGGGGCGCGCGGGCGATATGGGAGCATGGATACGAGGGGGCTGTCATTGTCAAAGACTTGTCAGTAGGAACAAAGAAAAAACAAGAAAAAAAAAACATATCTTGTTCTTGCATTTGGAGCGAGGGAGGGTGATGGTTCGAAATCTTCTTTTTGAGGGGACGATGTTGGCAGCATTGTAGACAGAAACCCCCCTCCATCTTGCGTTTGGAGCAAGGGAGGGGGGTGGCGGTTGGAAAACCCCACGCGTTCGTGTTTTGAGGTGGGGATGGTGGTGGCGTGAGAGAAGAATGCTGCGTGACTGGCAATGTGTGGAACTGGTAAAAACAAACAAAAAAAACAAAAAAAACAAAAAAACAAAAAAAAAAGAACAAAATAGCTGGTAGCAAAAACACAAAGCCATAGTAGTAAAAACCATAAGAAACCATATACCCATGGTTAAGGGTGCGGTTTTGCCTCAGGTGGGAAATCCCAAAACCGCACCCGCACCTGTGACAAACCGTGACCGAAAACCGCGGTGTCACCCGCACCTGTGTCATGCCTTATTAGTAAATAAGGTGTATATCCCCAGCAGAATGAGGAGAATACAATGGCAGAGTAATTATTATGACTTTGCATGGAAGTGATTGGGCAGGGCTGTGAAGAGGTTCCAATGAGCGGTCCAGAAACATCTGAAGGGAGACTGCACGTGTCACTGCAGACTGCACATCATAATGAACTGTGCAAGCTGGTAGACATCATGACGAGCTTCCTACTTTGTGACTTGAGACATGCCAAGTTGGACAAGATTGCAAAGCACGGCGGACAGGCTCCGCTGTGGTGGACGATATACATTGTAATTCACAAAAAAAAAGTTTTATCCGGTGCTAAAGAAAATTGCATGGAGATACTGCAAGGCAATGAAAACTACAGCAGGTCAAAAGCAGATACATTGAGATTACTGTAAAGTAATTACCAAACAGGGCGCAGCGAGCACACCAAGAGAAGTGGTCCCGAAACACGCCGAAGTGCCACACTTAGACAAATTCAGGGCTGGCCGAGCGAATGGCATGCCCTTGAACGAATTGTGATGCTGATAGCCCCTCGATGCAATGCACGATGTGCATCCACACCGACTACAGTATACGCTGTGGTTGAGCAACCTGGGGCAGTACTCCCTGTTCATTGTTCCAGGTCTGATGTCTCCCACACAGGTGGCCCATTGTGATACACCTAACTTACAATAACCTGCGTCCTGAACGAAATGCAAACTTTTGTTTATGGCTGGTCAACACACTTATTAATAATTGCTCCCTTCGGGGATGCATACGAAAAAATTGAGATGATACAGAGAAGATTAGCATGGCCCCTGCACAAGGATGACACGCTGTTTCAGAGTGGTAGACCTATGGGTCTCAATATTTATTTTATTTTAAATCTTGAAAATGAAGTAGGGGGGAGGGGCACACTACCCGCCTAGCCACCTTTGCGAAAATTTACTCCCACAGCAGGATGTAAGTCCATAAAAATGTGATAGACGGCTTGGTGATTTCGCTGTCACTAGGCTGAGCCAGCAGCATTTGATCGGCAACATTATCTCAAAATTGTTCTTTGTCTTTCTCTTCTCTGTCCTGGCTCTCTTCGTTTGGCATAAACTCTGGTGTACCACACAGCCTAGCAAAAGACTGTGTGGCACTGCCAGTGCAGATGGGCATCGCTGTACGTTCTCAATGGATGTGCGTAACTATGCTCATGTGGAGGGCTCTGCCTATTCCCATGATAACTCACACTATGATATTTTGGGTGCTAATACTACAAGTGTCAATCAAGTGCGTAGCTGCCAACATTACAGTAGTAACTTTGAACAGGTTGTAGTATGCCAGTGTGATGCTTTCAATGAGGGCCATCAGACACCTGTCACCCACCTTGATAATAATGAAAGATCTGCTTACCAACTACCTAGGGATGCAATGCCAGTGATTTATTCTTCAATCTGCCCTTCACACCCCATTTGTTACGGCTCCAGTGGGTCGTGGTAGACTTGCACGTGTTGATCAAGAAGACAGATACACTTGGCAGCAAGTTGCCGGCAAGGTAACACAAGGCACGTAACCCAATCTCAGGGGTGCACGTGATCGAGCAGAGTCTTTGCAGCAGACTCTGAGAGGCGTGGGAGGTAAACAAGAGAGTAACCCTAGCTGAGGGCTACGACTAGTCCAAGCTAGGTCAAACAAGGAAGGGCTTCCTACTAGCGAGGGACAGAGGGGACAGGGGAGAGGGGCAAGGGAGAGGGGCAAGGGCAATGGGGAAGACTTGTTATACTGGTATGCTAATGAAGTCTGAGATGGGGCTCTCCATCTCAGATGCTAGGTCTTATATACATCTCTTCAGCTGAGTCTCTAGCTGGGTTCTAATCTATGTATAGTACTGGTCCGTGCTCAGTGCTGCTCACTGAGTCTCTCTGAGTCAAGGTCTAAGTATAGTACTACTGCGCACTGCGGCACAGTCTGGAGGGGAGGCTATGGGGAATCCCTAGGGGAATCCCCGGCAGTATTAGTGATGGGATCTGGGGCGAGGCTATGGGGATTCCATAGGGGACTCCCCTCGTACTTGGCATGAGGGAATATCGTGTGATCTCCATGGACTTCCATGGAGATCCATCGGGTCTTGATCTGGATCTTGGTCTAGACCTATGACAGAATGCTCTACATCATAGGTTGGTCTGGGCATCCGGCTGGATACGAGTTACGGCCATCAGGATGCGTCTAGGGTTAGGGCCACCCTAGGGTTGGGGTGCCATCTAGGGTTCAGGGGGTAAATTCGTAACACCATTCTCATCCAACAATGGGGACACTTGCACACTCCCTTCACTTGCAGAGTCTGGCTCCAGCCAGTACTAATCGTTGACTGGAGACTCTCAACATGAGGATCCAAATGATTTGGGTCTCTGAGTACTGACTACTTCATCTAAACTCTTGTGGAGTGAAGAGCCAACGGTACTGATGTTGTGAGGTGTTTGGGTCATTGTGTCAGGGCTTGGTGGGTCATGCAGGAACAGGAACGGATGTGTGATGGAGAAAAGGAGGACATTGAGCACGCTTGAGGAAAGCTAGATGATGATGTCAAAAAAATTTGTAATGGCAAACAGAATGTGATGACTTGTGAAGGTGTTATAGCACACAATCGACAGGGGCAGAACCTGTGAAACCACATGGGAGAAGCCCAGAGACGAGGCTACTAAACTAAAAGGCTCACAGCCAGGATGTAGATGAGCAGGTACTAGTAGCTGGTTGGTAAAAGATGGTCAAAGGGAGGACCCCTGAGGAAGGAGAAAATTATCTCACAAAAGTAAACCATACACTTGTTTGGGGGGCCCAAGGACATTGATCAGCTTTGGTTTACACAACACCTGTACTATCACCATCCATTTGTCATGATATACAGTGGCTTACATAAGTATTGCATGTGATGCTCATATCACTTTGCTGGCCTCCTAGATAACAAACCATGGGGCATTGGCTGGCAGAAAACATGTCATATGCAAGCATAGGTTGTGAGCTAAATGTACTAGTGGCTAACAATTGAAATGAAGGCCGCTCTATTAAAAAAAACCACTGACAGCACAAAATATTATGTGCAATTCTTTTGTAAGTAGGATTTATAGACAAAAATTGAGTCTCTGTGCCCCCAGCGTTGTCGCTCCTGCCCTAAAACCTCTGCTATTGACACCATAGCATCATGGTCTATACTACCCCTACCAAAGTTGCTCACATTGTTAGCTGGAACAAGCAGGGCATCCCCTGTCCTGACATCGCTTGTCATCTTCACCTCCATCACACTAGGCCATCAGCTTGTTCACAAGAATCTTGTGGTCTTTTTGGGTCTTTTTGGGTCTTTTTGTCTGGTCCACAAGACCACAAGACCAAAAAGACCAAAAAGACCCCACCAGATGAAAAGACATACTCAAATTTTTTTATGATTAAATACTAAAAAATACTAAAAATTTATTTAATAAATTTTAAGGCTTGACATGAGTTATGGTACAAGCATGTACAGTATATGAATAAAATTCACACATTAATGGATTCAAAAAAAAAAAAAGAATTAAAAAAAAAAACAGGCTGCTGCCCCCTCGCTGCCACCCTGCCGCCACCACCGCCACTGCTGCCGCTGCTGTGGCCACCACTGCCACCACCACTGCCACCCCCCACCACTGTGTTGTGTTGAATAGAACCTTTCATTAGAAATTATTTACAGTACAATTTACAGTACAGATGAATGCGTGTATATACAATATAGTGCCCCATCGCTGCCCCTGCCCCGTCACTGCCGCCACTGCACTCGTCACCACCACTGCACCCACTGCTGCAGTCGCCGTGTCGCTGCGATCATCGTTGTGGCCATGTTGCTGCGGTCGCCATGTCGCCGCGGTCACTGCAGTCGTCGCAGTCATCGTCATGGCTGCACCACTGCCGCTGCTGCCATGCCTGCGTTACTATGGTCGCCATGTCGCTGCAGTTGCTGTGTCATCGCAGTCATCATCGTGGCCACATCGCTGTGGTCACCATGTCACCACGGTCGCTGCAGTCGTTGCAGTTGTTGTTGTCATCGTGGCTCTGCCGCCGCTGCTGCCATGGCTGCGTTACTGCAATCACCGTGTCACCGCAATCACTGCGTCATTGCAGTCATTGCAGTCGTTGTCGTGGCCGCGTTGCCATGGTCGCTGTCATTGTTGTGGCCGTGTCGCTGTGGTCACCGTGTCGCTGCAGTCGTTGCAGTCGTCGTTGTTGTGGCTGTGCCACTGCCACCGCCGCTGCTGTGGCTGCATTACTGCAATTGCCATGTTGCCAACTTGCCGCGGTTGCTGAGTCATTGCAGTCATCGTCGTGGCCATGTCGCTGCAGTCGCCATGTCACCACGGTCGCTGCAGTCATCACAGTCGTCGTGGCTGCACCGCCACTGCTGCCGCTGTGGCTGCGTTACTGCGATTGCTGTGTCGCCGTGGTCGCTGTGTCATTGCAGTCATTGCAGTCATTGTGGCCACATCGCTGCGGTTGCTGCGTCGTTGCAGTCGTCGTCGTGGCTGCATCACTGCAGTCGCTGTGATGGCTGCAGCCATCGTGGCTGCATGGCTGCGGTTGCTGGCATGGCTGTGGTCATCACCATGGCAGCATGGCTGCAGTCACTGTATCATTGGGATCGCCGCCGCTGCCATTGCTAGTGTGCCTTTTCCACCCTAGGGGCACAAGAATACCTGAAAAATGAAGAATAATCAGTGTTCCAGTCCAGTGGATTACTTACCTCTGAGTGTGTTGGTTGGTGCAAGTGATGACGCATGGCTCGCACAGGCATATTTGGTTGTGTCATGGTGTGACATAACATAAAAAAATGGTAAATGCTTACTGGAAATGGAAATAGGTCCTGGGAGGCATGCCGCTAGTGACTTGTTCTTTGCAATTTTTTTTTTTGTGTTTGTGTGTGTTTATTTGTTGACTCATGGAAAAAATCGACAAGTCCATTCATCATTGTTCATTCTAAGTACTCATGCGCCTGTACACACCCATTATCCATATAACTAACTATTTCCTTTTCTTTAGGCATCATGACCACAGTGCAAGTGCACAGACAGTGAAAGTAAGTAATATCTTTATTGTTTATATGCTAATTATGTGGTTCCAGGAAATCAGCGGCGTAACCAGCTGAAGCCCATCAATAAGGCGTGACACGGGTGCGGGTGACACCGCGGTTTTCGGTCACGGTTTGTCACGGGTGCGGGTGCGGTTTTGGGATTTCCCACCCGAGGCAAAACCACACCCTTAACCGCAGGTTATGGTTTCTTACAGTTTTTACTGCTATGGCTTTGTGTTTTTGCTACCAACTATTTTGTTCTTTTTTTTTGTTTTTTTGTTTGTTTTGTTTGTTTTTACCGGTTCCGCGCGTCGGCCAGTCACGCGGCATCTTCTTTCACGCCGCCACCATCCCCACCTCAAAACACGAACGCGTGGGGTTTTCCAACTGCCACCCCCCTCCCTCGCTTCAAACGCGAGACGGAGGGGGGTTTCTGTCTGCAGTGCCACCAACGCCGTCCCCTCAAAAAGGACTTCAAGAAGTTTTCGAACCACCACAAGATAGGTTTCTTTTTTTTCTTTTTTTTTTGTTATACTAACAAGTCTTTGACGATGACAGCCCACTCCTCGTGTCTAATGCGAGGTTACAACGACGCCCCCATATCGCCTCGCGCGCCCTATATCGCCCGTGCGCTCCACTGGCACATCACCCGCGTGCCCCACATCTCCCGCACTAGTGTTGCGGCGGCTCCGGCTAATTGCCGGCTAAAGCCGAAGCCGCAGCCGGCTG
>QLOZ01006219.1:0-13896 GCA_003314065.1 Lactarius sp. MG50 | reverse complement strand
TTATTGTTTTACAAGCTCACGGAGTTGACGCAGACATCCAGGTTCAGCTGTTTCTGTTGAATGCGTTTTCTCTGGTGGTAGAGACACAGTATCGATGCGGCGTTCTAGCCTCAAGGCAGACACTATCCGTACCTTGATGCTGGTGAAGCATCAGCTTCGTATGGCACGCACTGCAGTGGAGGAGCTTCTGGGAGATGAGGAGTAGCATACTTGCTTTTATTGATGAAATTAGCATAAACTGTCAGGCTCTAACGAACGCCGCTCTATTGTCACAGTATTGTGACTTTATTCTACCTACTATTAGGCTACTAACTACTAGTACTTTAATCTACCATAACTTTATACCGTTACGACGTTACGGCCGTTTTCCTTACCGTCCGTATCGTGTGAGTGGGAGGATGCAAGAGTACGGTATGGATACGGCCTGCACCGAAACCGTCAGCCACCGTGTATCATACGGCCGTGACCGTAACGGTACGGTGCACAGCCCTAGACCAAGCCTAGTTCATATGTTTCATGATGAAACACAAATTTTCTAGGTGTGATGTCCTTTACCTTTGTGGCACTGCATTCTACTATGACTTGGACCAAGGACCAAGTATGTGGGGGGGGGTCAAGACCCTCTCTTCCTCTTACCTGTGCTGCTACCAGCAGGCTTGGTGGGGATCTGAGGGATGAATGCAGCAATGACTTCCAAATCAGACAATGTATCCCATCCACATATGAATCCAATGTCAACAATAGCATCCATGCAAGCAATGCACCCATTGGCCTTCCTCTATGTGACGAGACAATGGATTGTAACTTGCCAGCAATGTGATGCACTGCTCAAGAGGGATGAGATGTGGCATCTAATCAAGGACTGTCACCAACTTATCCACAGCCTGCCTCACCACTGAGAGACTGCCTTCCAGGAAAATGTATCCTGGAATTCCATCTCATGTGAGAACTGAAGCAATGTCCAGATGGCATGATTCCTCTGCCAAGGTAATTCAATGGAAGATCTGAAGTATAAGACTCCACTCATACCCAACCTGACAGCGTTAGACAAGTATGGCATGAGATAGATATTGTACATACCTTCACATGCACAACCCACAACTTGAGGTCATTTGGCCTTGGGGCAAGCAAGTTCCTTGGGACAATCCTGCCATTGTACTGGTGCAGGGGGATTAGACATCACAGTGTGGTCTCTAGCCCAAGCATGCAACCCTGAGGCCTCTGCAAATGCAACACTGTCATTGCAAAGGAATGCAGGGCCCTCACTCAGACCTGCTTCACTCTCCTCATCCTTCATATCATCCACAAAAAAGTCATCTATTGAATAGTGTTAATGATTGGGAAATATACTGAGGGCATTGCTCACCAAATTCTTTCTCATCAGTCTCCTCTTCTTCTCTGTTATCTATGGTGGCTTCAAGGTCCAGATAGTTGCCCAACTAAACTGCATGGCAAGTTTGCTGATCCTCAGGATTTGAAGGTCACTCACAGTGTATTCAGCCATGGTTAAAATGCAAGTAGATGATCAAAAGAAAATGTGAGAACAGTGAACTACTTGTAATGTGGGTGTGAAGCTCACCATATCTCAGCCAATTTGCATCATGGCCTGCCAAAGACATATATTTTACATACTGGGCTCACCTAGATCACACCTTGGCATGAGGCATCACCAAGAGCAACCTTCAGTGGGAGAAGTGTATGCTGAGCCTTGCTCACAGGTTGCACCAATGCATCACCCATCACACACTTGTAACCTGTTATAAGTGAGAAGATATAACATGTACTAAATGTCACCAAAGGTGGGCAAAGCCTTCCTGCCATCTCCAAGTTCTCACTCCATTGTGTGCATTGAAGAGGTGATAATGCAGTGTTGGTTGTGCTTCCAGGTCTGTGATGGCATGGTTGATGTGCCACTGCTCTTGCCCTGTACCCCTCTGGGCAGCAATTGCAAGGAGTTGAGTGCAACCAAAAGTCAGCACAAATGGGGTGTCCCTCTGCTCAGGCACCAGCTATGCTTTGCACTGTGCCCAACAGCTTCTGGTGCAGGCAACAGGTGCATGGTGGGACTCAACCACCAAAGGCAGCCACACATATGTGCCTACAGAAGGCAATGAAAGAGGGTGGTGGCAGGCTTGCTAACCACCACAGGTTTTCCTTGCCTTATTAAGACAAGAGAGCTTGCTCTCTCAGCACTATTCATGGGGGTTAGGGGTCACATAGAATAGCCTTATAGTGGCATGCTACGATATATGCCTGACACTAGCCTTTTGACTTTGAATCCCCTTTCATCTTGTGAATCACTTGATCCTCAGACTTATTGTCTAACTTTGAACTCAATATGCGTGAGGCTACATGTAACAGGGTCACTGGTGATTATTTGTTTCAGCATCTGCATGGCCTCAGTACATTCCTTGGTCTAGACAAAGGGAATGCCCTTCTTGGTGAGCTGTTGTATAGGTTAAATGATACTGGTGTATCCAGGAATGAAGGATCTTTGGTAGCTTGAGACTTCTAAGGTACTGTGCACTTGTTTGAGGTCGTGCAGCTCCTCTGGTCATTCTGCCAGTCCATCATGCTTGGTAGGGTCAATCCTGATGATCCTGCCTTCTATCCTTATTCCCAGGTAATCTACCACTCTTTGCTCAAAGTGGCACTTGCTGAGCTTGAGAAAGAGGTCCTCCTCTGCAATCCACTCCATTACCTCAGTCACAATTTGGCAGTGCAAGGTCAGATCATCCTGTGTGGCCACCAAAATGTCATCCATGTAGATAAAAAGCTTTCCTGGGTATTTGTCCTTGACTGGCTTTAGTATTCAATCCATGGCCCATTGGAAGGTTGCAGAAGCATTTATCATTCCAAAGAACATCACCATAGGCTGGTAGAGCCCACTGGGGGTTTTGAATGCAGCTTTCCACCAATCTTCAGGCACCATGTGAATGTTGTTGTATCTATCCCACACGTCCAAGGTAGTGAAGATGGTCTTCCCATGGAGTTCTTCCAAAATCTGCTTGATGTGTGGCATGGGGTACATGTTGTGCTCTGTCCATGTGTTTACCTCTCTATAGTCTTGTATTGGTTGTAGCATCCCATCCCTTTTCTTGATAAAGAAGAAAGGAACCCCCCACTTAGATGTGCTGTCTTCAATTTGCCCTAGTTCTTTATTTTTCTTGACAAAGTCTTGCTCTACTGAAGCCTCTATTTGTGTGAGAGGGTACACTTTTGCATTGATGAAGTCCAGGGCACCAGGCTTGAGTTAGATCACATGATCCTCTGGCCAGGCTGGTGGAAAGCATCATGATGCACATTCCAAAAATAGCCACTCAAACTGCCAGTAATGCACTGGCAAACTAGTTAGGTCCTTCACTGGTTGTTTGTTCTTGCTTGGCTCCAAATTTTCAGATAGTCTAGGAAGTGGGCAGACATAGCAAATCACTTCATCCCCCTCTTCCCATGCCTTGTCCCTGCACACAGCTTCAATTATTCTAGCCACCACTTGCTGCCTGGCCCATTTGAAGAGGGTGGTCTCTATCTAGATGGGTGCTCCTCTGATGATTCCTCACCCCCAGTCAATGCTAGGGTTGAATTCTCTTAGCCAGGGGTACCCTAGGATCATGTGGTTGCTCCCTAGGCTTCATCAGTGAAAGGTCCTGGTGACTTGATGCACTTGACAGTGACTAAGTCATCATAAAGTCACCCAAGTTAGTCAAGACAAATTTTTGGCCTTGATTTGGCCTTGGATATTTGTCAACTTAGGATAATTTTTGCATTCTTACTACTAAACAAGACCAATTAAAACCAGTTAAGACCAATCCTTTTACAAACTAATTAATAATGTTAACCTATCAAAAATCTATTATTAATATATTTGGACTTTGTTTGTTGGCTGTTTGCACATGCTTGTTTGCACACACTTGGCTGCAAGCAGTTGATGTTCATGTTCAACATTCTTTCATGTGGGTCTTTACCACCACTGTCATTCCCCCCACTGCCCCAAATGCGAGTGGAGGGGCTTCGTCACCACTGCCAATGGGATTTAAAGTAAGTTATACACATTCTTATAACTGATATTTTCTGTTTTACAGGTACTATACCACAGACTGGCACCACTACCAGCAGTGGGTGCAACAGCAGTGGCAGTGCACCAGGACTGGCTACACCAGTGAGGGGTGACCAGCGCAGCAGCAACACCAGCATGGTGGCGACACCAGCGATGGCAGGGACATCAGCGATGCCAGCGCAGTGGTGACACCAGTGACAGTGGTGATGTCAGCACGGTGGCAACACTGGTGACAGTGGCGACACCAGTGACAGCGGTGATGCCAGCACTGTGGTGACACAGCAATGGTGGCAATGCCAGCACGGTGGCAATACCAGCGACAGTGGTGATGCCAGTGCGGTGGCGACACCAGTGATGGTGGCAACACCAGCACAGTGGCGACACCAGCAATGGTGGCAATGCCAGCATGGTGGTGGCACTGGTGACAGCGGCGATGTCAATGCAGTGGTGACACCAGCAATGGCAGCAACACCAGCGTGGTGGTGACACCGGCAACAGCATCGGCAGCACCGTGGTGGCAATGGCACCAGCACCAACAACACCATGACCGCTCTGCTGCCCCCACCAGTGCACTTCCCCCTGTCAACGTGCTGGCAGCCCTCTGACAAGCAGGCGCAGCAAGCAACGCCCCCACACGTCAATGTGTATTTGACAGCCCAGCCCCAATGTGTGTGCCGGTGGCCCTCCCCTGACAGGCAGGCACAGTGGGCAACACCCCTATGTGCCTGTGCATATTCACGTGCTCAGCCATCAATGCACCAGCGGCCCTCCCCAACTGATAGGCACAGCAGGCAATGCCTTGTGCACTGGTGTGTCTTTGCGTGCCTGACCATCAATGCACCAGCAGACCTCCCCCCAACGAGCAGGTGCAGCAGCCAACACCCCTGTGCTGGTGACAGTGACACCTGCAACAGCAGCACGGTGGCAGCGACACCAGTGGCACGACACTACCAGTGGCACCAGCACTGGCAGCAGCAGTGGCAGCAGCAGTGGCATGGCAGCGGCAGGGGGATGGCAGTGGTGGCCACAGCGGGGGACAGCAGCGGTGGCCATGGCATGGAATGGCAGTGGTGGCCATGGCAGTCCCCGGTGGCAGCAGGGGGGACCGCAGTGGCAGCAGGGGGGAACCATGGTGGCAGGGCAGTTTTTATATATTTCCATTTCTGTAGCTAATGTATGTAAATGTATATAAAGCTTTAATAAAAACTGTTTGAATGAATTTTGTTGGAATTTATGGTGCACAAATATGGTTTCAGAAATCAAACCCTAATAGGAACTAGACTCTATGGGTAGGGTTTGGGTTGGCCCAAAAGTATGGTTCCCTATCAGAAATCAAGGGAGTTATAAGGCAGCAATAATTGCCAGTAAAGTACATTCCAAGTTGATTTGGAGTCAAGACAAAATCAAGCTCATTAAGCCATGTCCTCAGCTTGATTTTGCCTTGATGGGCATCAAGTCACATCAAGTACCCATCAAGTACATTGGACCTTTTGCTGATGACTTGTGATGTAGAACTTCTAGAGTGCTTCCTTGTCTCCCTTTTGATCCTCAGGATACAATATTTGGTGAGTGTGCCCACCCTGTTCTCTGATCCATCCACATTGAAGACTCTCCTAGGTTCTGGCAGTGATTGCATCCCAATTCCTAGGTGCTGGACCATTTGGTGGTTCATGAAATTTTCTGTTGCACCACTGTCAAGACTCTTTCATGAGCTGTTCTACAAACTGATTAATATAGCAGTATATGAAATAGATAATGCATGCACCAAGTTCCTGCTCAGCTGATTCTGCGTCTTCTTCCACAGGATTCTCCTTAACCTCATCTTCACCATCATCAACCATAATTGATTCAGGTGCTGAATCCTCTTCTGAAACATTGTTGCTTCTATCAGCTGTGTCGAGAATGTGCTATGGGTTTGGTGATTGTTCCCCCTGAGTTATAGACACCCCATCCCCCACCCCTTCAGTTGGCATAACAGAGGATTGCTGCTGTGATGCCTTTGGTTTTGTGGCAGGCTTTGTGTGTAGCACTTTATGGGTGGCCTTTGTTCTCTTGCTCCTTTCTAGCAATGGGTCAGCATTTTCAGTGACACGACTAGATGCCTTTCTCTTTTGAGGTGCCAGGGAGGATGTTTTGGACATGGTATCAGAGTAGTTAAGGGGGTTCAGACTTGTAGAAAATTTAAGACACTACTTAGTATGATTTGCTTATTTATTTGATTTCATGAGTGTTGCTTTGTGGCTAGGACACATATCACAAATCCACAATGCTAGCATGTACTAGAATAGAAATTCCCCACTGATGGTAACTCACCTTCTGTACCCTTCTGTACCCTTTTATACTCTGCTAAAGGGTAGGGGTATTACAAGGGTACCCTAACCTGTAACCTTACCCTTACCCCCCTGTACCCCTTGTATATACCCCCAGGGTTTTACATACCCCTGACAATCACTAGAGATGAGATATGGGGTGTTGACTTGTTCAATTTTTTATGTGTTTGTGTGTGCTTATTTGTTGTGACTCACGAAAAAAAATTGCTAAGTCCATTTCACTGTTTCTATGATTATCACATATTCTCTATGTGGTGTTTTTGCTTGTCTCACAAAGCAAGCACAAGGTAAGTAAGATAGTTAGTGTTTATATGCTAATTATGTGTTCCAGGTTATAACATCGGCAGGCTCAGGCACATGCAAATGGAGGCAGCAGCTGCTGCAGCAATGACCATGACAGTGGCAGTTTCTGCAGTGACAACACCAGCAGCAGCTGCAGCAAAGGTGGTGGTGGTGGTGGTGGCAGTGGTGGAAGCTGCAGCAATAGGGTGACAGCAGCACTGCTGCAATGGCCTGGCACTGGCACATGCAGCAGCCCCAGCAGCAGGCACTGCATGACAACCAGCAGAGGCAAGAGCATGTGGGCCAGTGGTGACACACATACTAACAGCAGCAGCAGCAGCCTTCACAGGCACTGTGTGACAACTGGCAGAGGCAAGGTGCATATGGTGTGTGTGTAGCCCAGTGATGGCATGCATACCAACAGCAGCAGCAGCCTTCTCAGGCACTGCACTATAACCAGGGGAGGAAAGATGCAAACCATGTGCGTGTGTGGCTCAGCAGTGGCATGCATAGCAATGGCAGAAGGCAAGAGTGCACACTGTGCACACAAAACTGTGGGCACATGGCCTGGTGGGCAGCATGCATAGCAGCAACAGTGCCTCTGCAGGCATTGTGTGACAACTGGTGGAGGTGAGAGTGCACATGGTATGCATGCAAGATTGTGTGTGCATGGTGCACATATTTTATCTTTATTGTACTTGTATTACCTAGTAGCCTTCTTTACATAGCAGTGTGCACATGGCCCAGTGATGGCATGTGCAGCAGCAGCAACAGCAGGCAGGTGATAAGTGGCAGAGGTAAGGGTGCATATTGTGTGTGCAAGATTGTGAGTGTGTGGCCTAGCAGCAGCATGCACTGCAACAGTGGCAGATGCGTGGCAGAGGTGAAAGTGCATGTGGCATAGCATGTGCAAGATTGACCATGTGGCCCCAGGCCAATGGCTTGCACAGCACACTCACATTGACTTAGAGCACCCATGTTCACTTGGGCCCACCAATGTCTATGTTATGCTCTGGGGACTTGTACACTTCATTTTTACTTTCATACTATGCCTACCACTCTATGCTCTAACTCTATGGACTGCTGGGCCCCTATGGCCCATGATTCCATGCCTCTGTGCATGTGCCACCTTGGCACCTACTAACTCATTGCAACTTGTACCTACTATGACTCAGGATGACTCTGTACCATTAGCAGTGTCCTAGGGACACCATGACTCACGATGACTCCCTATAAGTCATTCCCCCATGTACTTATACTGCGCCTTTAGCTTAGAACAGACCCTAAGTCTGTTCTCCTGTAATCTCAGACTAGTGAAATGCCTTTTGTGCCTTTACTTGTGAATCCTCGCTTCTTAGGCTGATTGCCTAACTTTGCTTGAGTCCCTATCTATGATAAAGGGGAAGGGACTTATGTTCAAGCATTCTAAAAGCATGCCTGCCAGGGAGAGGTACTTAGACCTCTTGCCCTCTCGCCCTCAGTTCCTAGCATTGCCTACACCCCCTCCATTGCCAGTGGAGGTATGCTCACTTGTGGAACAAGTGGAGCATGACAGTCTACTTAGAGACCTTAATTTTGTCAGTGTTGTTCAAGTGTTCTTAAGGTGGTCTTAGGGCCATATTTTTAAGGCACAATTAAGTTAGAAATTCACCTTAATGCTCTTAGGTGCCTTAACAGCAAAATAAGACCATTAAGTTAAATTAAGTATTTTTGGATTTACCTGATGTGGCTGATATAGGATTGCCCCAAGGGCATACTGTGAGGCATCCACCTCCAGGATGAAGGGTCTATTGTAGTTTGGTTGCTTCAGCACTGGATTGCTGATGATTATTTGCTTTAGTGTTCACACAGCCTCAGTGCACTCCCTGGTCTAAACAAAAGGAACACCCTTCTTGGTAAGCTGCTGTATGGGTCAGATGATGCTGGTGTATCTAGGGACAAAGGGCCTTTGGTAGCCAAAGACACCTAAGGTGCTGTGCACTTGTTTGAGGTCATGCAGCTCCTCCAGCCATTCTGCCAGCCTGTCACATTTGATAGGGTTGATCCTGATGATCCCACCTTCTATTCTTATTCCCAGGTAATCTACCACCCTCTGCTCAAAGTGGCACTTGCTGAGCTTAAGAAAGAGGTCTTCTTCCACAATTCGCCCCATTACCTTGGTCACAATTTGATGGTGCAGGGTCAGGTTGTCCTCAGTTGCCACCAGGATGTTATCCATATAGACAAAAACCTTCCCTAGGTACCTGTCCTTGACTGGCTTCAGTGTCCAATTCATGGCCCTCTAGAAGGTTGCAGGGGCATTGGTTATCCCAAAGAACATCACTGTAGGTTAGTAGAGGCCACTGGGGGTCTTTAATGTGGCTTTTCACCAGTCCTTGAGTGCCACACAGATGTTGTTATACCTATTGTGCATATCCAGGGTGGTGAAGAGAGTCTTCCCATGGAGTTCCTTCAGGATCTGTTCAATGTGTGGCATAGGGTACACATCATGTTCCATCCACTGGTTTACTTCCCTGTAGTCTTGTATTGGTCATAACATTCTGTCCCTCTTCTTAATAATGAAAAAGGGGACCCCCCATTTGGATGTGCTATCCTCAATGCATCCCAGTTCCTCATTTTTCTTGACAAAATCCTGCTCTGCAAGTGTTTCCATTCATGTGAGGGGATATACCTTGGTGTTGATGAAGTTTAGTGCACCAGGCTTAAGTCAAATCACATGGTCTTCTGGCCAGGCTGGCAGGAAGTGTTGTGACACATGTTCCAAGAACAGCTGCTTGAACTGCCAGTAGGGCACTGGCAAACTGGTTAGGTCTTCTGCTGATTGTTTGTTTTTGTTTGGCTCCAAATTTTTGGATACCCTGGGGAGTGGGTGGACATATAGCAAATCACTTCATCCCCTTCTTCCCACACTTCATCCCTGTGCATGGCCTCAAGGACTCTGGCTACCAGTCTTTGCCTTGCCCATTTGAAGAGGGTGGTCTTGATGCACACTGGCAGGCCTCTGATGTATCCTTTCTGCCAATCAATGCTGGGGTTGAACACTCTGAGCCAGGGAAAACCAAGGATCACACAATTACTCCCTAGTCCAGTGATATAGAATTTTTGAAGCTCCTCCTGCTCCCCTTTCTTCACCCTTAAGATGCAATATTAGGTGAGTGTTCCTTCTTTATTTTCAGATCCATCCACATTAAAGACATGCTGTGATGCAGCCATTCTTCTTAGTCCTATGCCCAGGCATTTGACCATGTGTTGATCCATGAAGTTTTCAGTAGCACCACTATCAACTAGTGCATGCTTGTTGGCCATTCCTTGTGCACATGTAAAGGTGAAATCAACTTCAATTGAGCTATTTTCACTGATATACATGATGCACATGTTCCACGCTCTGACCCAGGCTGAGTGATCAGAGCCCTTCAAAAACCCTGCAGAATCAATTTGTCCAACATCTTATCCTTTTCCTCCTGCCTCATTTGACTGATCTTTTCCACCAGACTGCTAATTTCCACAGCAGCCTCCTTTTCCTTGACTTTCACAACACACACACTCATCCCTTGGTGGCTACACATCTCCTCCTTTTTGGGGTGACCCCCCTTTTTCTGATCTTCCTCTTTCTTTGGGCATACCTTGGTGATATGCCCTTGCTTTTGACAGTAGAAGCAACACCCCTCCTTGCTGAGGCAGGCACACTCCTTGGCAGTGAGAGTGTCAACATGCATGACATTGACATCCATGGGCACCACCTTGGAGTGGCCATCACTGCCACAGTTGCCTCTGGTCTGCTGTGGTTTTCCAAGCGCTTGGTGCCATTGCTGTGTGTTCATGGCTTGGCCCTGGCTTTGGAAACTGCTCAGACTGGATTTCACCTCTGCCCACAACTTGTGTTGCTTATGTGCGGCACATTGCCAGCCTCCTAAAGTGTCTAGGCATGGATCAACCTTTTCCAGGATTGAGCAGTGCAGGGGGTCCTTCAGGCCACACCGAAACTAGGTGATAGTGCCCACATCATCTCACCCCCATCCTGCAAGCATGCACCAATGGTTGAAGGAGGCGATGTAAGTGTCCAGATTGTCTCCCACCATTTTGCATGCTAATAGTTTCTGATGGGCATTCACCTTTTTAGTGGTATCAGTGAAGGCATGCCTGAAGTCCCATTCAAAGAGGGTCCAATAGGCCTCATCTGTTGCAGCCCAGGAGGTGGGCAGGTGTTCTGCATCATCAATGGTGTCAAGCATGCATTCCACCCAATCATTGACATGGGGTCCATGTATGAAGCTCAAGGCCAGTCCTACACAATCCAGTGGGACTTTCATGCTGGAGTTTTCCTAGTTTGTCATTTTATAGATTCTGAATTCCCTCAGGAATTGATCACTTTTAGATCTGTCCCCATTGAACACAGTGGGTGGGTTCCCCCACATGCCACTGCTATTCCCTCCAGTCACACCAGTCACTGTTGCTGCCACCATGGCTCCAGTGGCAGTGGTGCCTATGGCTGCTGTGGCCACTACTTCTCACATATGTGCACTGGCACTCCATGGCCTAGGGGAAATGAAGATCAGGTTGACCAGGGCAAATCCTGTCTGGACAGAGGCAGAGGGGAAGGCCAGTGCTTTCCCTTTAGTGTTTAAAAGTCTGGTCTGGTCCAGTTTTTTTTGACAATTGTGGGAAAACTAGAACTGTAACCAGTTTGGTGCCATCCCCTATATGCCAAAAAACTGGACTGAACTGCCTGTGACTGGTCCATATCAGTTTGGTCCAAGTTATAAAACCAGTTTTAACTGGTTCAAACTGGGACCAGTTAACAACTGGTTTAGACCAGTCTCAAACCAGTTTTCCCTATGTTAATGTCACTCTTTTAAGCATTAATGAAAAGAAAGATTTTATTATTATGTTTACAATGTATGTACAATGTTTTAGTGATTGTAGCTACAGTGAAAGCAACCTTCCCTGCCACTGCTGTTGTTGCCCCCACTGCTGCCACAGCTGCATTGCTGCTGTTGCTGCAACCCCAGTGATCCCACCACTGTGCCCCATTGATGTCAATGTTGCTGCTGCAGCTCCATTGCTGCCATTGCATTGATGCCATCAATGCAGCTCAGTCAATGCCACTGATGCTGCCATCATGTTAGTGCTGCCACTGCAGCTTGGTTGACATCATCAATTCTGCCATCACATCAATGCCATCAATGCAGCCATCACTGCCACCCTGTTGATGCTGCAGCTGCAGCTCCATCACTGCCTGAGGTCCCATGGTGTACACACACATGAGAGATAGCATACCTTTGTCTATGTGCCCAAACTGAGGGGAGGGTGAGTGTTGGTGGTGATGTGGCAGTGGTGATGTGGCAGTGGGGTGTCGCCATAGAGGATGAAACCATGCCCAGCTTGCCATTCTGAGCAAAGGGGGTGGTGATGGGGATGTAGTGGTAAAGTGTCAGTGCAGAGGAGTGAAAAAAAAACACCCCCTGCACATTGCAAGTGAGAGGGGTGTTAGGGATGTGGTGGGCCTGGAGGCCAGGTGTCTGTGTCCATATACCTGTAAATGGCTATTGTTGGTTAGTAGGAATACAATAGAAAGGAATAAAAGAAAATAAACACATACCAAGGACAGCACACTCAATTGAGTGTGCCATGAAGTGGGCATCATTGAGTTGAGAGAGGGTGAGGGAGTGACACATGTGTGTATACAGTGGCAAACATTGCCAAATACAGCCTGTGCATGTACAGTTGGGCTCCCTCCTGGTTACAAAACATAATATATTTACTTAAAGTGAATCTAAATTACAATGCCTCAGTAAATAGGAAAAGCCAGTTCAAACCAGTTATAACTGGTTTTTGGGCAGTTTTAATTGTGCATAGAAATCCAATGAACTGTAACCAGACAGCTGCCCAAATTGGGAATGTTGAACCAGCAACACAAGGGCCAGATCCCACAGGGATCCAGGCTGCCCTAGGTCCTTCTAGACCTAATCCAGACATATGGGCAATATCCCCTTATGGGATATTATTATGATATATTAGGATATATGCACGTCACTTTGTGTCACATCACCTATGTCTACATGTATATAAGCACCAGCTTTTCGCCTGGTAAATATAGTGTTGCTTTCACCCATACTAGTACAATAGTTCACTAAGTAAGAGTCACTTCTAAGTTCCACTGCACACCTGCTAGCTGCACACCACTTGCTGCACTACAGGGAAAACTGTAACTGGCAGTCTGGTTCCTACCAGTTACAGTCTGGTCCAGTTCTGGTTTTTTTTCTGGTCCATAGGACTGAACTTTCAAACACTATTTCCCTTTTCCAGCAGTGAAGGTGGGATTAATCCTGGGCATAGTTCCCAATGCCACAGGCAGGATGCTAGGTCCCAGTGTCAGTGGCTTTTCTTGTGCCACCTCTATGCTGGCCACATGCATCATTGCGGGCTGCTGCTCATACTCCAGCTGCAGGGCTCCAAAGTCTCTAGGATCGATGTGAGCCATGGATGATGTCTGCATGGCCAGGATGCACTCCTCCAAGTCCAAGGCCAAGCCCAGACAGACAGCCAGTCCAAATGCACCAACCAGTGGCTGGAGCAGTACCTACATCAGCAAAAGGTCCAACACACTTGATGGGTACTTGATGTGACTTGATGTGACTTGATGTACATCAAGGCAAAATCAAGCTGAGGACATGGCTTATTGAGCTTGATTTTGTCTTGACTCAAGATCAACTTGGAATGTACTTTGCTGGCAATTACTGCCTCCTTAATAGTCCTTATAACTCTCTTGATTTCTGGATAGGGAACCCTAGGCCTGGGTACTTTTAGGCTGACCCAGACCCTACCCATAGGGTCTGGTTCCTATTAGGGTTTAATTTTCGAAGCCATACCACACCATAAACCCTATATATGTCCAACAAAACTCATTCATACAATTTCTTTTTATTAAAACTATATATTTAAATACATGAGATCTACACTAGCTACAAAATATAAAAAATTTGCCCCCACTGCCGCCACCGCTGCCGCTACGGTCCCCCTGCCACTGCCGCCACAGTCCCCTCCGCTGCCGCCACGGTCTGCCCCGCCGCTGCCACTACGGTCCCCCCCGCCACGCCACCGCGGTCCCCTCCGCTGCCGCCAGCGGTCCCTCCCGCCGCTGCTGCCGTGGTCCCCCCCCGCTGCTGCTAGGGCATGACACAGGTTTTTGCTGATTTGTTTTCCCACGGCCCCTGGAAGGTCAAGTTT
>QLOZ01006211.1:0-27961 GCA_003314065.1 Lactarius sp. MG50 | reverse complement strand
CTGTAGTCTGTCGATCTTCTTCAATTGGGCTGGGGTCTCTGACTTGCTGGGCTTCTGCGCTTTCAACGGCTTCTCTGACTGCTGATACGAACGCACTAGTGTCGTCGCCTGTGGGGTTTTCGAGGGGTTCTTCTCGTAGTACAGGGAATCGTACTTCTGCTTTGGCGTAACAATAATATTTGTCCTTCTCTGTGGAATAGGCAAGTTCGTACCACGTTCCTCCTACGTGGTGGAGTGGGAAGACTCCTGCTTTGCCTCCTCTGATGTTGGGGACTCCTATGAAGTAGTGGCCGTCCCAAGGGATTGTTCCTTCAATGTGTGTAAGGGCGCTGCCTTTCCTGCACCAGTAGACCCTAGTGTCACTGGCTTTGTCGTTGGTTTCACACTTCTCGACGAAGAATGACTTGAACTGTGAGGATGTGGAGGGCTCCACGGTGGTCGATGTACTGGGGAGGCTGGGGAATTCTGCTGTACTGGCTAGACTCGGTAGCTCCAATGGTCCAACGTGGACTGATAAGTCTGTTCTAATGTCACGCCCACTACCTGGGCGTTCCTCCAACGGCGATGGAGGGGGCGTCGGCGAGGCTGCTGAGCTCAGGGACTGAGGGCGCGATAGGGGTAAGAGTTCTGAGTACCTCTCCCTGGCCGGCGTACTGCGAGTGCGTTTGAACTTAAGTCCCTTCCCCTTGATCATAAACGAGGGGAATCTGAGCGAAGTCAGGCAATGAGCCTGAGGAGCAAGGGTTCACAAGAGAGGAGCACAAGTGACGGTTCACAAGTCTGAGATTACAAGAGAACAGACTTAAGGTCTGCTCTAAGCGAAGCAACGCGATATAAGTACAGGTAGCGTGAGTCACAATGAATCATAGTGAGTCATAGTGTCCCTAGGACACTACTAAGCAGTCCGAATCATCAGGAGTCATAGTACAGTAGGTGAGTCATAAAAGCGAGAGCCAATAGGATGTCCGGGCGGCGCATGCGCAGAGGCGTGCAAATGTAGCATTAGTGGCTGCGCGCCGGCTCAGGCGGTCCGTCAGACCGAGCGGTAAGTAAGTGGTACAGTGGTGAGACGCAGGAACGGAGTCACGGGCCGTAGGGGCCCGGCAGTCCATAGAGTCAAGTAAATAGTAACACCGCGCCTCCTTGTGAACAGCAAGGAAGGACGATGCCACTGTCAATCGAGGCGCGAAGTGGTAGACATAGTAGAAAGTAAAAATGAGAGCGTACAAGTCCGCAGAACGTAACAGGCACGCGACGTCAGCAGTCGCCTACCACCAGGGACCAGAGGTGCGCCACAGTGAGAGACTGATTGGCACCGAAGCGGCAGGAAACCTCATAGCGGCGCGAGCCATCGAGTCTGCGACCGCCATGGCACAACTCATCCTTGTGGACTGGCAGGCCAAAGGAAAACCCACCCCGGACCACCTCGTCATTGTTACAAACAACGCAGGCTCCATAAACCGAATAGCCAAATTCGGCCCACACCCTACTCAGCCGGTCTCCATTGCTTTCAGGAACGTCGCTGACCAACTGCTCTCTACTTTCCCTAGGCTAAGGATCTCTGTCCGCTGGGCCCCAGCCATATGCCAACCCCCGGGCTTCGCATGGGGGCGCGCCCTTGCCAAGTACTTCGCGGCGGCTCCCCCGCCCCCAAACTTCACCGACACAACCTCCATTGATACGGTCCGCACTGAGTCACGACAAGCAGCCATCTCAGCCTGGGCTGAAAAATGGCACACCTCCGAGCGTTCCTCCCATGCTTACACCGAGGTCCTCAGAGGACCCCCCGACGGCAGATTAAGCCAAGGCCTCAGAGCGATCGCCAAGGCCAAACCAAACAAAAAACCATCTAGAGAGGCTGAGTCGACTCTTTTCCGTTTCCTAACAGGACATGCTTTCACCGGCAAATATTCACAGCGCTTCCACGCAGAGCGTGCCATTTCCTCTGCGTGCGAATGCGGTTTCGACCCACAGACGGTCAACCACGTAGTGTTTGACTGCCCTCGCTACAACGCGGCGCGCATGGCCACCCCGCGCTTCGATTTCGACGACCGAACGGGTTGCCCGATCAAGCGGCTGGGTGGAGTGCTTCAGAGTGCTGTCCGTACAAACGCGCTGCTCCGCTTCTTAGAAGACACCAAGGCCTGCTTTAGGCCCCACCCTTTAAGGGACCCAGGATAATCCCTGGCCTCCCCTCCTTTTTCCACCCTTTCTGAGCGCGAGTCGCTGCAAGGGCTTGGTTGAAACCAGCCCGGTTCTCGTTGTTTACAATCCCCCCTCTTACCTTCATCTTTCTCCGTACCACGCGCTAGACACTGCTAGCCAGTAGCAGCCCACCTTGTCTTTAGTTCAAATCCGGCCCGTACCGGGACCGCGTCTTTACCATTGTGTATGTTGCGGAATACAAATGCTGACTCAAAAAAAAAAAAAAAAAAGAACAGTGCTGACATGCTGTGGGGTAGAGATGGCCGGTGGCATAGGATTATTGGCATTCATATCTGTGAGCGGTCCCGTTGCGAGTTGATTCCCGTTGCTATCGTTCTCGTGTCCCATGGTCTCAAAGACCCCTTTCCATACTCCTAAGCCCCATTCAGTATTGAAAGAGCCAGGGATTGCCATCGCAAATGATTCCATTTCAGCGTCTTCTGTCAGATTATTGAGCAGCCATTGAACTGCTCTTTCGTCTCGTCCCTTGCGCTCTTCCGTCTCTTCCATTGCAAGCTGCATCTGTCCTTCTGCCATGTTCGAGTTCACCACTTTCGACGATCCGCTCGAACCCCGATCTTTGTATCTCCGTCCATGTAGTCTCTGGACAATATACCAGATCAGACCCGAGAATGAATTCTGGTATGGTGACTGAGGGCATATAACTGGTGCAAACGTGGTGAAGACGTAGAACAAGACGGTGATACTGATCGGAATAGTGGTGTAGAGAGCAACAGCCGTGTTGATGTTCAGTACGAAGTCGACAAGCCCCAGAAAGAATAGAAAGAGAGACGCATGGAGTAGACCAGGTACAGCCTCTGCTAGAACAGGCATATACCAGCCCTCGGAGCCGTCATACAAATATTGCCTGAGGCGGGCACTCTTCAATGGGTCACTGTACCGCTGGAAGACGTGCATATAGTCGCGAACCCATTGCTGGACGAGTATGGCGAGAAGCGCGGCAGAAAGGCCGAAGACGAGGGCCATGAACCAGAAAACGTTCACGCGAACGTCGGATGACAATGGTTTGAAAGTAGGGAAAGGTGGTGGCGGATTGGGAGGAATGGCAACTTGCGGTGCAATGGAGGAAATTTGTTGAGAGATTTGAGCGAGCATCGCGACATTTTGTTGCATGTAGTACGCTGTTTGTTGAGCGGGGCTTGGCTGTAGATTCTGGACACTGTTGATGATAAACGAGGTAAGAGAAGCCGAAAATAAACCGGCCTACATGTGAATAAGCGTGATTGAATATGCAAGAGAGATTGAAATAAGGATATGAACGTACGAATATAAGAACACCGTCCATATCATCTTTTAGGGATTGAATACGTGCTTCATCATGACTTTTAGCTTCCTTCCCATAAAGTGTCCAAAGTGCGTTGGCGTTGTTATCGAAGTCCCCTACCATTCGTACCTGGGGTTCTTGGTCAGAACCACCCCCGTTAGGGACACCACCGAGGGACAAATCATTAGGTGCTATCCATTTACATTGTGTCAGATGATCAAACCTCCCGCAATGGCAATGGATGAACGTACCTGGATCAGTGTTTGCTTGGCCTTGTGCCTGAGTTTCCAATTCAACCTGGCCCCTGGCCGGTATTGGCGCTTGGCTGGGGGCATCCTCACGTGCATCACGCGCAGATCGGTGGATGCCCATATCCTGATCCTCGCTTCCGCCACCTTGCATTCGAAGAAATTTCAGACGGTGTGGATGTGACCAACGGCGTAAGGGATCGGAACTGTGACAGTAAGACTTACCTGGAACCGGCGATGTACCTGATTGGGCTTCGAGGTCCATCCCCCGATTGGCTGACATTGACAGGGAGTCGGATTGGCTTGTGTTTATCTCGTGTCTTCCGTTTCCTCCTGCATCATGTTTCGTTTGATCAGTTAAGGGTGAGAGCGAGGATGAACACAGGGAGCACCAGTAGCCAGTGAAATGAATTCTAGCGGTTGAGCTTCAAGGTCGCTGTCAAGTTTTGTAATCGATATTGGAACAGCAAGTGCGAAGAGCGAGATACGGTATATAGCAGCCAACTCAAGTCACAACAACCCGACCGTGAGAAATCATGGTCGATATCGATCGATCGATCGAGGCTTGGCCATTTGTTGAACCTGGTCCTTGCCAGTGCCAGTGAGCGTTTCTATTCGATACCATCATATGTCTCTCCGTCTCCGCCTCTGACAGCATTTCATTCCGCGTCGCTTAGCCCATTCTTGGATCCCTGTCCTTATGACTGTGCACCCGCCAAATGGGCGCGTGATTTCGTTGAGAAGAATAACCCTTTTATACCGGACCAAGCACAATGACACCATTTTACTCCGCGCGTTCATCGCGTCCATCGTTTCAATCCTGTTCCCACTACAATACAGTCGGGTTTAGCCACAGCATCGTCTCAGTAGCATCCGATGTCCGAGTCTGTACAAGACGAGTAGATATCGCGTTAGCATTGCAGAAAAGTCACTGCAATGGATGAGAAACCAGGGTCCCGGGCCGTTGCCTGTAGCACCCCTAGGCTCGTAAGAATACAGGAGAGGTTCAAAGTAAATATTACAGGACGATTACGAAGATGGTGGTGGCACGCCGGAAGGTGCTCGCGAGTGGGAGATCACCTCTAACACGCCCTCCAGGAAACCCCCGTGTTTAGCACGTAACCCATCAGGGAGCTGGTCACGAGCATTGCGGAGCCTCTCCACGGCGCTGTCGATATGTGGGCCTGTCTGGCCTTCAACCATATTGCGTAGCAGTACCAAGAGCTCGCAAGCGATGGGGCTTGGAAAGGGAAAGCTGGGGGTGGATGGCGGTTCCATCGGTTGCTTACTCGAATCGAGATCAATGATGACGGGACTTGGAAAGAGAAAAGTCGAACTGTGATCGGAACGCGATTCTTGTGGACAGGGTCGCATGGCCACATCGCAAAAAATGTCAAGAATAACTTTCGGCGTCCCGAGTGAATGTTTGTACTGTGTGCGGTGGAACGCGCTGGTGAGTTCCAAGGGAGTAAGAGGGAGAAGAAGGAGGCGATATGGCGAAGGCGAAGGGTGGGTGCGTTCTCAGCGGTTTGAGGCGCGCACGAGAGAAGATCACGCAGAGGAAGAGGAAAAGGGCTCACAGCAACTCTAAAACGCTGGTGGTTGCTTGCCCGTCTATTCCACAGAATACTGGGCTTAAGTACATCTGGAGAGACACAGGATCGCATGCCCAATATCGTAGAGTACGGTAGCAGATATAATTCTACGAAGTCAGCGGGCACAGGGAGAACGGATAGTAAAGTAAGAAACGCGAACCGGAAGTGAGATATTCAGAGACATAAAGACAGAAGGGGGAATGGAGGGGGACACGATGTCGACGCAGAATGGTACAGTAACACAGACAGCACAGACCAGTTGAGACGAGGGCTCAGGACAGAAGAACCAGGCAAGGGAAGTAAGGGAAGTCTATGAAAGGTGGACACGGGGGATCGGCACGGAAGGGTAGGAACGTACAGGGGATCGAGACGAGAACTCAGAACCGAGAAACCTGGCAAACCAGGTAGTCCAAAAATTAGGCTAGCGCGCGCGCCCTCAGAATATCGCCACTGGGCGGCGCTGGAGTCTGTGCACGAGGCAACAGGGAAATTAACGAGAGATTACCATAGGCGGACGAGAACAAAGAGAGGACAATGAGAACACAAGGCGCGTAGCTGGCCGAGGCGCAAGATCTAAGCGGTGCGCGAGGCGGCACAGCCAGGTAGTCTAAAAAGAAACAAAGAGATAAGCGAGACAGGTGGTGGCGTTAAGCACGCGAGCAGGGCAGGGGGCGAAGAGGCGATGGCCTTGGTGGTGCACCGAGGAACGAGGGTCGTTGCAGCATCACCGAGGTCAGCGGTTTTGAGGGCGAAGGGTACGAAACGTGCGATTCACGAGGGCAGCGCACACGCTGACCTTACAGTACTTATTCCAATCGGAAGTGATGTTTTTGAGAGTGAGAATGTACAACAGTTGGTGAAATCCTTCCGAAGATGATGTGGACATAGTTTTTCGAGCGTGAGGAAGAAGAGTTCGACAATACACCCGAGTCCACCACCATCGCATAGGAGCCAGCTGCTTTTCCATCGGGCATCTCCTAGACATCGGCCAAGAGTAGTCGAAGTCCACCTGCCACCGCACGCTCCTGATTGTCTCCTCGTATTCTTCAATGTTCCGCCCCTCGATGATATCCTGCAGTTTAGGGTCAATGGAACAAGTCGCTTGCGCAGGGATGTCGGTTGTTGTTCGAAAGGGGGAAAGAGGCGGGTTCTATAAGTGGATCATTCGACTGAACGGGTAATTGACAAGGTAACTTGTGAGTGACGCGATGCACCTCACGATAGGCATTGATGATGCACGCCTCGACATATTCCACATGATCAGCAATATCACCAGCTTCGATATGGATGCGCTCGAGACGAGAGATCTGCGATTCATGACTGAGTAGGTTCTCCCTTGCCTGCCCACGCTCCTCTGGTTCCCAAAACACTCCATTAATAACGCAGAGTGACCGACGTAGGAGAGGCAGACAATCCCATGCAATATTGAGGTCCCTGTCGATAGTCTGTGCATTCTTGAGCGCCTGATTGTCGTGGGTACCGTCTTGGCTTTGCAAGTGCGCAAGGGCCGACACGGCGGTCTTTGAAGATTTCCGTAACCATCCGTTGTCCAGCGCTACTCGAATGGCTATGATTGAAAGGCATGTCCAGGGTGCGATGAACGATTGGTCCAATTCCTCCATCGAGTGCACATAGATGCTCTTGAGGCTGCCTACGTCCTCAAGCAACTTTCCAATGTCTGCAAGCCAGCCCACGTTGGTATTTGTGCATACAAGGAATGCCGTAGTCTGGACGCATGCACAGGTCCGTTTGCACCATAGTTCCTCGCTTGAAAAACGACCACGGTTACTGCATGTCTCCAACGAGCGACCTACATATCTGCTGAGCTCACGAACCGTGTAATTTTCCTGACCAGGCGGGAGAACGGAAGCAGGGCAACTATTGAAAAGATGTGGTGCCAGGTGGGAAACCCTTGTGACGATGGTAGAGTTATTGGCACTCCGTGTCCTGACCAAGCCAGAAACGGGGCCAAATAGGTTGCGAATGGCGCTGACACGCTCCGGGGCAGGGACGGGCGACAGAGAAGTAAGGAGGGCCATATCCGTCAGTGGTCTTGCTACAAGTTCATTCTCGCTTGTGTGCTTGTTCTCGTCTTCTACCATCTCTTTCCACACATCTGCACCCCATTCCGTCTTGAAAGATCCAGGGATCGCCATCGCAAACAATTCCATTTCGGCGTCCTCCGTCAGGTTATTGACTAGCCCATCGAATCGCGGTTTTGTCTCGCTCCTTGCGCTCCTCTGTCTCTTCCATTGCAAGTTGCATCTGTCCCTTCGTCAAGTTCGAGCTCACCGGTTTCAATGCTCCGCTCGAACCCCAATCCTTATATCTCCGCCCACGCAACTTCTGGTTCACATGCCAGATCAGACCCGAGAATGAATTCTGGTATGGTGACTGAGGGTAGACGATTAGTGCAGACACGGTGAAGATGTAGACACAGCAAAGGATAGGAAGAGAGACGCATGGAGTAGACCAGGTACATTGTCAGCTAGAACAGGCATATACCAGCCCTCGCAGCCATCATACAGATATTGCCGCAGCCGGGCACTCTTTAGCGGGCCACCGTGCCGCTGGAAGACATGCATATAATCACGAACCCATTGCTGGACTAGTGTCGCAAGAAGCGCTGCGGAAAGGCTGAAGACGAGGGCCATGAACCAGAAAACGTTCACGCGAATGTCAGATGCCGAAGGTTTGAAAGTAGGGAAAGGTGGTGAGGGAGTGGCAGGGGTGGTGACTTGCGGTGCGATGGATGAAATTTGTTGAGAGATCTGTGCGAGTATCGCGACATTTTGTTGGTTGCATGTAGTACGCGGTTTGTTGAGCGGGGTCTGGCTGCAGGTTCTGAATGCCACTGATGATAAACAAGGTGAGGGAAGCAGAAAATAAACCAGCCTATGGGGTCGTGAATAAATGTGATTGAGTATACGGCAGAGATGGAGATTAAGAACACGAACGCACGACTCGGAATATGAGAACACCGTCCATATCCTCCTTCAGGGTTTGGATACATGCTTCGTCATTCCCCTCCCGAGCCAGTATATATATCGGAGGTGGAGGCGCAAGAATCATCTCAGGGATTCCCGGAAGAGGATTCCACTTTGTTCTGGCAACGTGCTGTGAAGGAGGGAGCTCGCGTTCGGGTGAGATGATTATTAGCCGATGAGGAGCTCTTAGCTTCCTCATAAAGTGTCCAAAGTGTGTTGGCGCTGTCATCAAAGTCCCCTATCATTCGCACTTGGGGTTCTTGGTTAGTGCCACCGGCCCACCGCCGATAGGGACACCATCGATGGATAAATCATTAGGTATTGTCCATTTGTGTTGTGTCAGATCATCAGGACCTCTCTCGTTATAGCAATGGATGCACGCACATGGACCAGGGTTTGTCTCGCCCTGGGCCTGAGCTTGCATCGCAACACGACTCCTGGAGTCCTGGACCGAGTCGAAGCTTGAAACAGTACAGTACAGTACAAATGAAGTGACCGCACGCACAGGTCACGTGACACATGAACGGGCCCCTCAAAGCCATGGCAGTCACTACTATCACGTGTGGTGGGTTGCAAACTGGGGGGGAGTTGCAAAATACGTTTTTTTAAGCAATCGGAAGGTCTTCTGAGTTGATCCTTCTTTTCTTCAATAGACTAGATGATAATATTTGAAGGATCTCACATGAAAATGTGAGGATGGAATGTTTTTGCCTTGCGATTTCGTGATCATTGTGCAAAAATGTGCAAATTCAGAGGAAAGTGGTCTCGGCTGAACCTGGTACTGCACCCCACGGTGCAGGGTCTTCAGTACATAATTTAGCTATTCTACTCAACCACCTTTTGAAATCTCAGGTCGCCCAGTATACTTGCAATGAAGATACGAAGAAATCAGTGGATTTGCGTGACATTCCTCTCCCAGACTCTCCCAGAATGGAAGGTCCGCTCTCTGCTTCTCGCTTGCTTACGCGTTGCGACTGTGTGACGTTGCGTGACAAAAGTTTTGCAACTCCCCAAATTTTGGGGTGGGCCCTCCGGCTTTCCTCCGAGACGTTTACTTCACATTCTCTTCAAATTCTGGCATTATAGCCATCTAGTTTAGAGATTATAGTGTCTGTCCCAAAAATCCGATTGAAAAAAGGTGCAGCCGATCACTTCCTATTCACGATTTGCTGAAAATTTTGCAACTCCCCATTGGTGATAGTATGCCACAACTACATGACCTGAGAGTCATGTGATCTGGACACAACTGTTTGTGAGTTACAGCCCACACAAGAAAAATGCATCAAAATAATCAAAAATTGTGCCACTGCCAGCTTTTCTGGAAATGGCAATTTCCATAATTCCATTTACCTGATGACTATAGACTGTCTCAGGGGATCAATTGCAGGTAATGCAGGGGTCTGGGGGCACAATGCGACAATGCCGAAGGTAGGGTTTACATATTTGGAGTTTGCTGACTAATAAGAAAAAGAAAATGGCCAACTGTGGACCATACACCATACTATCACCAATGGGGAGTTGCAAAATTTTCAGCAAATCATGAATAGGAAGTGATTGGCTGCACCTTTTTTCAATCGGATTTTTGGGACGGACACTATAATCTCTAAACTAGATGGCTATAATTCCTGAATTTGAAGAGAATGTGAAGTAAACGTCTCGGAGGAAAGCCGGAGAGCCCACCCCAAATTTTGGGGAGTTGCAAAACTTTTGTCACGCAACGTCACACAGTCGCAACGCGTAAGCAAGCGGAGAAGCAGAGAACGGACCTTCCATTCTGGGAGAGGAATGTCACACAAATCCACTGATTTTTTCGTATCTTCATTGCAAGTATACTGGGTGACCTGAGATTTCAAAAGATGGTTGAGCAGAATAGCTAAATTATGTACTGAAGACCCTGCACCGTGGGGTGCAATACCAGGTTCAGCCGAGACCACTTTCCTCTGAATTTGCACATTTTTGCACAATGATCACGAAATTGCAAGGCAAAAACATTCCATCCTCCCATTTTCTTGTGAGATCCTTCAAATATTACCATCTAGTCTGTTGCAGAAAAGAAGGATCATCTCAGGAGACCTTCCGATTGCTTAAAAAAACGTATTTTGCAACTCCCCCCCAGTTTGCAACCCACCACACGTGATAGTAGTAAGTGACGCCGCCGCGGAACGAAGTGGAGATTTGGCGAGCCACCTCGGCCCTTGACCTTCTATTTGACCTCGATTTGCACCGCAGTTTCACTTTGACAAAGCACAGTCAGGACTCGATGGCTGGCGGCCGGCTCTAAATGGACTTATCACACTCTCAACAAGCCATTTCTCCCAGCCACTGAACATTCCTCTACGACATAACCCTCCCTCCCTCCCCATTCAGCCCATTCAGACTCTTTTCGTACACTTAGAACACACGCCAGGGCGCAAAGCAGAAATTTGCCAAGGACGACGACATTCCAGATCAGACTACGTCAGCCCCCGCAGAATCCTCTTCCCATCAAACTCGCTCCAATTACCCAGCCGTAACTCCCCAACGCACCCGTGACAACAAAGCAGAAATAATAGAAGAACTGTCTCCCCTCGCTCCAATAAGAAGTATGTACCACTTACCCAACTGTTACCCTCTCTCTGAAACCCCCATCCCCTCATAGAGGCCGCCGTACCACTTATCCTGTCACCTCTTCCTCTCTTACTATGAGCAAACCTACCCGCGACATTAAGGGCAAGAAACGTGCTGCCCCCGAAGCCCTCTCTGAAGAACTTTCCGTCAGTCCCTCTCCTGGACCTTCCAAACGTCCCCGTCAAGCTACAACCAAATATGCACTTCGTTCCCGTTCAGACGCCGCCCAACCTTCAGTACCCGAGGTACCGAAAGAAATGAGGTGATGTGTCAATCAAGCACTCCTCGGGCCAATGTTAATGCCTGTGTCACTAATCCTACAGACAAAGCACTGCAGCGAAAGGAATGGCTGCCTCTGCGAAAAGCAAGGCTATGGCAGCCCCCAGCGCCAGCCCCATGGCAGCTCCCAGCGCCGGCCCCATGGCAGCCCCCAGCACCAGCACCAGCACCATGCAATACTTGAAAGAGAAGATCATTGAAGTAACAAAAATCGACGTTCCTGCCATCAGGCTTGAGGTGTGGGACGGCAACTTCTTGAAGAAGAGGGAACCCGGCGGTAGAGAGAAGATACCCGGAGGTAAAGAATTGGAGGAGCGTCTCCACGACTTTGGCCTTTCCGCCGAAACACGCCTCCTCACAACGGACCTGGTCCAGCTCTCAAATGACGACATAGTGATTGCTCGACTACTGCCAAAGATTAGTACGTCACGCACTTCTACCGCTATACGGAGATGTTCTTAAGTCTGCGTTTCTCAAAGATGTCGATGTCGATGTCGATGTTAGTAGAGCATCCGGGCTTGAAGGAGATGGATCTTGTGAGTCATTCCCTCCCGCTCAATCAACGGAGGGTTGATCTTTATAGGGCGGAAGAAATCGAGATGCGACGAGATCGTGGCTAAAATCGCCGCGCTTCCGGCGCCATCTGCTGCTGCCCAGCCAAAGAATTTCGGATCGTATCTACTAGGGCCGGAGCAGACGCCGCAACCTTCCAAATTTCACTTCCTCTGCAATCGGCCCATCGATTATCAAACGATACCCCTTGTGTTGATGCATCCGGTCTTTGGCACTTTCTGCCACCAAATCCGGACTCTGCAGCCTACTGCAGGGGATTCAGATTCTGCCCGAATCCTGGCACACGAAATGTCCGGAGTTTATAAGGACAAAAGTGGTCGGAGAGAACGTTTCAAGACTTGGTTTACACGAACATACCAATGCTTCATGGAGACCAAAGTAGGACCGCCCACGTCTGGCACTGCCCCACAAAAGCTTCCCGAATCAGATGGGCACGTACTGGTTAGCAACTTCGTCACATTGATCAGCGAATGCAAGTTTGAGGCCTCGAGCACCTCGAGTGACGCTCGGTATCAAGCCATGATGTATTACGCCAAGCTGTTCGCGGCCAGTAAGGTATCGCAGGAACACCTCAGTCATTCTTGTTTGCCGGCGATCCTTATCGTATGTGAAAGTGAGAACTCTACAACGCTAAGGCCCTGTTCGGTTGAAATAATTTTGGATTATAATCCGGATTATTTAACCAGATTGGCTATGATTGAGTGGCTGAGCTTGTTTCACCAAGAATCGATTATTTTTTTTGGCGGTACAATCTGGATTATAATCCGAGGTTATTTCAGCCGAACAGGGCCTAAATCACATTGCCTGATTGTACGTCATTCCAGGAGCCTGTCTCCAAGTCTTTGGGGTCATTATGCATCCCGATGGCACCCCTCAGGCCGAGCCATTTTTGTCCTTGCTCCTTAACTGCGACTGGCGCAATCGGGGTGAACGGGACTCGATCACTCGTTTCATTGGGGCCTTGCGTAATTGCCTGAAATCGTTGGAAAAGTATTACGACGGTCTCGCCAAAGTCGACGTTCCGCGGCTTCCCCCAGTCTCCGAGTCAGATACCGTCACGATCCGTGGTGCCGAACGTCGAGCACCATACCTATGTCAATACACGTCGCTAAACAAGGAACTAATCGAATTCAAATACCTCAAGTTCCTGATTGGTGCTGGAATGGTTTTCGAAGCCGAGGAATTGCACACCGGACGGAGAGTGATTGTGAAATTTGCGCAACGCTATGGAGAAAAAGCTCATCAGATACTTGCTCGCTCCGGCGCGGCACCGGAGCTCCTGGGAGTCGACGAACTGGCTGACGAGTGGAAGATGATTACAATGGAACTCCTGTCATCAGACAAATGGATCTTGTTGCAGGATCTTTCCAGGGAGGTGCGACAGCAGTATCGAGACAAAGTCTGGGAAGCCGTTTTGAGACTTCATGCCGGTGGCCAAGTTCACGGAGATGTACGCGCATGCAACATATTTGTGCCAAAATCGGGCAATGGCGACGACATCCAGGTAAAATTCATAGATTTCGACGAAGCGGGCCCTCCAGGAGACACGAAATATCCTCCGTACTGGAATACGGAGAGTGTGACGCGTCCGGACGATGTATTCGAAGGATCCGCACTCCAAGCCGACCATGACCATTTCATGGTGGACCGGATCTTTGACGGCATTTCACGTAAATCGGGAACGGGAATTATGCGGGCGCCCTGGGGTGCTTACTTGCCTGCGCAGTAGTTTTCTGTCCGTTAGCATAGGCTATGGCTTTTTGGTCGCATGTTTTGTGCACCCGCGCTTCGCTCGGGCTACGTTGCGAACCCCAATGGTACCCGAACGACAACAACTCCCCACTCCCATTTTCCGCCCTTCTCCCCCTTTTTTAATTATTATTATGTTAATGTGTAACGTTTCAAAGGATACTTTGCAGAAAGGGCCCTGACACGTTCTTCCACCCAATGCAGTGCTATCACCCCCGAGGGCTTCCCGACATACTGGGCCATGAATGGCACTGCAAACCGCCACAACGCTATGACCTCCGCATTCTGCAGCATCCTCCCTTGGGAACTGACAAACACTCCATATCCCAGCATTTCAGACTAGGGATCGGCACGGGTGAACCCATGGGTGCCTACCATGGGTATCTACAGGTTACCATGGGTCATGGGTCACTCCATGGGTTCAATGTCAGATCGCCGGGAGATCGTGCGCCTCGCACATCACCGCAGGACATGCGTGTATCTCACCAACAAGTCACCGTTGTCTGCATACTGAGGCCTCTGGGCAGGCTCTAACATACTCCAGAAGGACGCGTGCTGAGCCCAGGTTGTGGGAGCATTGTGAAGCGAGCCAACAACGGCACGCGCATGAGTCTGAGAGGGAGAGGCCAAGGAAAGTAGATGCACGCAGAAACACACAAAAGATGGTTGAATAACTTCTCTGCCCTTTGGCAGGGCTTCTACCACAGCTAATATACACAGGTCAGTAGTCTAGGGAACGAGTTGGTCTGTCGAGACTCGACAGGATCCGGCGGCATAAGGAAAGAGGGATGTCGGGCGCGCGGACGGATCGGGACTGTATGGAGGGGGGGGTCCAGGTGTCGGGTGACGTCGGGTCCTCGTTCGGGTTTCGTCACGCGGGTCTTGGACGAGGGGGATTTCAGGACACGTTGATGGAGTTGGAAAGACAGGCCGCAGGACGGATTCAGAAGGACCACTCGGAAAGGCGTCACAGGCGCTCCGAGGCTTCCGTTCCGCGCGGCGGAATGGCTCACAAGGAGCGACACAAGAGCAGCAGATATGGATGCCTCGTCCTGCGAGGAGCCAGGAGGTTGTGCGAACTGTGCAGCGTTAGATGGCAGCACTATGGCAGAGAGGTTTTGTCATGGGCACTCCGGCACTTCTGTTCCGAAGTCCGTGCGCATGGCGGTGGCCGCGGGCGCTTGTGCGCAACCTCGTGACCATGCAGATGAAAGGGCACCCCGCGACGTGCATCTCCCGATGGTATGAACAATATTGTCGGATGCGATGAATTCAGCAGTAATCGCCGTGGATGAAAGAGTCCGTATCGAAGCCAAGGTGGCATCGGCGCTCCTCAACGCTGTCGCTGGGAGTAGCACCGCCGAGTCCGGCAGTGACAATGCAGAACTTGAAGGGGTGCCCAGCGACGCCAAGGTAAGCTTTCAGTTCTCTGCGTAAACACGATTCTAATATACTGTATCCATATAATTCCGTATTCTGGGCTCAGCTTGACGTCTTCGCCGCCGCTCAGCAAGGGAAGATCGACCATATACGAGCCCTGATCGAATCGGGTCACGCACACGCGACGGACAAAGATGATGATAATATCACTGCCTTACACTGGGCCGCGTCCAATGGCAAAGCCGAGGTGTGCACATATCTCATCGACCAAGGCGCGCAAGTCAACGCGATCGGCGGAAGCATGCTCGCCACACCCCTGCAGTGGGCCGCTCGCCAGGGTCTCGTCGACATCATCCATCTGCTCATCCAACGAGGCGCCAACCCGTGTCTTGTCGACGCCCAAGGCTTCACCTGCCTCTACGCTGCCACGCACTCGTCGTCGTACTGGAGTCTGCTATACATCCTCTGCCAGCCCGACATTGTCGTGGACGAACGCGACCGAAGGGAACGCACGGCGTTGCACTGGGCCGTGTATCAACGCGACGAAATTTCGACCCAGATTCTCCTCAAATTCGGCGCGGATCCTAACGCGGCGGATCGCGATGGGCTCACGTCGCTGCATTGGGCGGCATTCAGCGGGAACAAGAGTTGTATCGCCCAGCTCCTTAGGGCGGGCGCGGATATCCGAGCGAAGACCCGGGATCTCCGCATGGCCCAGGATGTGGCGACCGAACTCCAAAACCTCGATACATGGAACAAAGTGGTTGAGGAGCAGGGGTTCATGAGAGATGGGACGACTGTGCGCAGACCGCTCAGCGAGGTACAGTACATTGCCATCTCGGGTTGTGCCCAGTGGGCAACAACAGCCTGTGGATCGTGCACTGATACGCGTTCTGCCCCCAGCCTAACGTGAAAACCATCGTTTTCTCGGTTCCCAGTATTTCCCTTTGTATCGCATTTGCGATCGCGAGCGTGTTCCCGTGGTATATGGCTATCATCCTCGCGCCGGGAGCGCTCCTTGTCATGCACTTTGTTTGCAAACCCTATCTCCTTGCGGTTCCGGCGGCTCCGCTTACTCCATAGTGCCAGGTCGTACTGCACGAGCTTTTACAACGCAACTCGGTCAGCGATCGCCTTAACGCGAGTCCCTATTTTGTTGGCATTGTATTCGGGTCTGCGCTGTGGATGGCGTATATCTGGGTCTCCCATCTTCGATATGGTGCGTCTCCCGATACTACTGTAGTATCTCGTTTTCACTCGTACATTCGATCAGATGCCCCTCGCAAGCCTTTCATACATGCTGCTTTCGTGCTCTTGTTCGTCCTTTGCGTGGTCGCCTTCCTTTGTACGATGTTCTGTGACCCGGGAGTATGTACTACACCTAGACATACTTTGAAATTGGTACTTGCATTTTTTTTCCTTTTAATTTCTATATATGATTTCGTACAGGTTACAGAAGACCTCATTCGGCGCAACCGATTGGCTACCGAGGCGTTTTGTGTACAATGTTTGGTGGGTTCTGCAACTGATAGGGATAACTTCGCTCTGATGTTGCGCCCGGGTGCCAGGTTGCAAAGCCCCCAAACACGAGGCACTGCTCCAGGTGCAATAAATGCGTCACACATCATAAATGCATCGACATGTACGGGATTATCTGACTAGTGCCACTCTATTACTGCCTGACAACGAAACTCCAGCCATGCCTCATGGATGCTGAATTGCAGTATGTCTAGATAGTTCCATTCTCCGCCTTAACTCGTCCACTGAGAGAACCGCCATAGTCGGTGCCAAGAATCATATTTACTTTATCATCTTCACGGGGAGCCTCACCGCGGGCGTTCTCATATTCGACTATATCGTCTGGACTCGTAAGTACCATCGACACCTCATTATACTAAGCTACTTGATCTTATGGGTATTGTGCGTAGATCTTCTCACTTTGGATGATGCCCCTCTCCTCGTGCACTCGTGTCACGGTGTCCTGCCTCACGAGGCTTGCAGACTTACGCCGACAGACTTGTTTCTTGTTTCGGTTTCTATCTGGTCGACGCTGCAACTCGTATGGAGCGCAATGACTGTGGTAAACTACGCTGGCGCAGCCTGGAATGCGTGGAGGCGTGGATTCAGGAATCTCTTTCATACTACCGCTGCAGTTGCAGCCTAGCACATAGCAGATTTCCCGCGTCTATTTATACATTTGTTTTGGGTTGTGGAGGTATCCGAGTCCTAACCTCTAAGTTGTACCTTGTCGCTACTAATTCTTATGGACCCCACACTCACATCTGGTTCCTACGCATGAACATACGAGCGTGTATGGTTCGCGAAACGAGTTCTGAGAGACAAGGGTGTGTAAGAGGGCAAGCTGAGGCCCGACTCGCCCGAGGCCCCCCGCTGTATGCGGCCGCGAGACCGCCGACGGTGTGTCTTTGTTGTGGCACGTGACAGCCGGAGACCCCTCCGAGGCACTAAGTTAGTTACCACGGCGGTCCGGGGATCGAATTAGCGCACCCTGATTATGATTCTTTTCTCCTTTGTTCCCCTAGTATGCATGCACACGTGTACGCCACTACGGTTAACGGCTCTTACACACGAAAAAGTGCGAGCATCTCGAGCAAGAGGTCCTTAAATGCCTATGGACGAGGATGAACACAGCTCTGGCGGATTCTGGTGGTAGTGGGAAGGCGCGGGCACCTGGGTTGAGCTCGTGTGGTAGAGGTTGGATGCGGGCACGCCTGGAGCGTGGCCGCGCACGGTACGGTGATCGGGTGTGGTACGCACACTCATGGATACGTGACTTTTACTTCCGTTGCCTTGATACATTGACAGCGTTATACCTTACTGATTAAATCAAGCGCGACTGCGCTGGTCCTCGCCCGATCGGTCCGCGGGCCAATGGATTGACTTTTCACGTGTATGTTCACCTTTTGCTTCACCACTGCGCGACGTGCCTTGCAAGGGCCTCGTGCTCGCTTTTCACGGTTACCATTCATTTATTCGTCTCTTATTGACTGCGCGATCGTTATATGTGTAGTATGGGAGTCACCTGATGGCACTCCCGACAGGACTCTGACTTGTAGTACTTAAGGTCAGTGCATAGTGCGCTGGCAAATCATCCGTTGTTCTCGAAACGCCCCGCGAGTGCCGTCTCCAAGCCGTCTTCCACGCGCTCTCAGTCACCTGCCTTCGCCTCATCTCGTTCCCATTTGCCTAGTGCTCGTAGCGCTCTGCTGCAAGCCCTCGCAACCCTCAGTCTCGACACTAAGCTCTGGCATCATCTCCGAGTCGCGCCCCGCTGGCCCGGAGGCATCGTCCCCTCTCATCGTGAGCGTACCTACTACTAAGTAAGTGTCACGTAGCATTTTACCAGACACGGTCCTCCAGTTGAACTCATCCACTTATCTGCCAAACCCTGTGCAGCGGCCAAGATGTCCAGAATGATCACACGATAAATCTAGATGCTCTGCCTCCGCCTCCACCACCTCTTGGGGTCAAGCTTACGGCTTACAGACTGCTCAATATGAGCGTAGTATTCTCCTTTGGCCTCACCAAAGGTATCCTCACCTACATGGGGCAGTCCATCGCGCCGACGACGCTGGATTGGGTAGCGGGGGCGCTTCTCACAGTTGCGTGAGTCCGCCTTTTGCTCAGTCCCCCATGACAAGGGCACTTAATCTCAGCACAGGCTTGTATTGGATCGGCCTCTGAATCGATAGATGCGAAAAATTGGGAGTGGTTCTTCTATGTCGACTTGACACATTCGATCAGCTATTCTGCTAAGCGGTTTATTGGAGGAGGTGAGTACCTCGAGTCGCATCTTGACGCCCTTACCCTCCTGGTAACGATGCGAACGAACAAATGGCAACAGTCGCTGGCGTACTCTTTGCCCTCCACGGCATGCTCACCATTACTGCATTGAGCAGCTTGCCCGTTTTTCTTCTCGCCCATTTCGTTTCACCCGTCTCTCGAGACATTTGGCTGGCAGCTTGCGTCTGCCTCACGTCCTGCGTGCTCTTTTTCTGGCTTGGGGTCAGTCTGATGATACATGCAACCGCTTTCAAGGCTGACGGGGCTTCCCTACAGACTTGTCGACTTCGAGCTAGAGCACGAGCTAGGAAATATGCGACGGATTTCCTCGAAGCCTACGGACTTGGTGCTTCTCTTGCGGAAAGTCACGGTGAGAGCGACCCATTCTCTATCTTCTGCAACTTTCTATATCCAAGTCGCTTGTCTAGAGTGGCTCGGCTCGTTGGGTGCTATACTGGGCTTCTTCTGTGGAATGGCAATCGTCTGGTCGCCGCTCAGCATACTTTACTTTATTCTCTCACGGGAATCAGCGGCCCTCATGAAAACCTGACGTAGGTTTGTGAGGTTTTTTTTGAGCAAAGCAATTGAATAGACTACTCGAGGTATACGGGGCCGCGGGATAGGGAGCATGTAAGTAATGAGCATACCTATAAACACGAATCAAGAACGAGTCTTCTTGCCTGGGACCGGCCTGATACGCAAGCAGGTCATGATAAGTATAGCGAAACCTCCGAGGATACAGAGTCAGTCGTCATATCTCTAAAGAAAGTTGGAGAGCCAACAACACGGTCCAACCCAACAGATTGGAGACGGCACTGACCCCTCTCTTGTGTCGTTGGTCCACGCTGGCAGGCAAGGTCGTCGAGTCGGTCGTCGAGTCAAAACTCTAGATCGGGCCGCTGGTGGGAATGTGGGGGTCGCTGGCACTCAGACTCTCCAATATCACTTCTAGCTGATGGATCTCAGGTAAGAGCGATGAGTGAGGTACACGAGCCCTGAGGCGCAACCACTCCAGGTCTCTCCTATCCGAGTCAAGCCAGTTGGATCCAAATGTCTCGCATTCCTACAGTAGTGGCATTATTGTTCTCGGTTTGATTCTCGGCTTCTGCTGACACCTTAGGACTAGTAGCTATACCTACTGCCCCCAAGACAAGCATATGTGGGTCAAAGTGTCGACTTTGAGGCACGCATTGTGCGTGGACTCGTGGTAGCTTCTCCAGCGCCGTCGTAGGCTGCTGGGATTAACCTGGCCAAGCCTGACAGTGGCGAATACTTTCAACGGAGGCCCATCCAGTGAATAGTCTCCAGATCGCTAGGATCCGCATTTCCAGCGACACTACCCTTACAGGTAACCACAAGAAAGGATGTCAAGACGGAGCCCTGGATGTCGATTTCGCCACCCCAAATTTATGAGAGAAGATCTATGTTTATGGCACATCAAATTGTGCCAGTGCCTCTTTCCCTCATGCGGGAGGACGACAATCACCTTCATAGTATGTAGCCTTTCGAGGTCCGGGTACTAATCCTTGATTTCTCGGGTAAATGCACCGTACTCCGAGGCTTCTCCTAAGATTCTTTTCCTATCGTTTACTTTACGAAAGGCATCTAAGGCGTACATGCATAGCTTAATACCGTGACGTTCTCGGGCCCCACGCTCACGCTCACTCTCCAACTGTCGGGTCAGGTTGCACGAGCCACGCGGAGGTGAGGTACGCTAGATGAATAGAGAGCAGATAACTGTTCGGCCGGCAATGTCTATCTCGTGTGATTCCTCGATCCCTCACAACATTCACAGGGATCGCCTTGCATTTTTAGTGGGAACAGGCCTCGACATTGTTTGCCATCGATTCTTCGCAGGGCAAGCAGCTGGACCGAAGGAGTTCCGTCTATTCCCGCTGGAAAAGACACCTAGACGTTTCGTTAATTCCTCCCATTATGCCTTCTACAACTTCGACCTCGAGATCCACATTTTTAGCAAACTGCTTGGTTATGACCCGGACATGGAGGCCGTGCATATGTATAAAGAGTTGGGCGGACGTGAGATTGTCATGCGGCGTAAAATGGAAGAGGATGGTGCAGTCGGCACAAGGCACAAGTAATTCAAGCAGTTCGGGGTCAGCATTAATAATCTTGGATATTGTGTATTGAATAGTCTTGGAATATGGGCGTTGGGAAGTTTGTCAGGCTCGACATGTGAAGCCTAACCGTGACAGTTTGAGCTGCGGTCTACTACCCCGCCCGGCCATATCCGTGATTTTTACGAACCCCTATACCCAGAGTGTGTTGCCTGTGACTCGGACTGAGTCCATGAAACGGTTGAGCATCCTCATTCAGTATTACTAATGATGACAATACCAATACCAAGGGGGAGAAATCAATGGACTTCTAATCGAACAGGTTACTATGTATCGGGTTTCACAACTTCCCCAAGCGTCAACAAACTCGACACTGCAGGGGGTCACAGAAGGGCGTCATCCCTCTGGAATTCCCATTGTTGTTTAGCATCGCCATCAATGCAATTAGCAAGTCGCACCTTGAATTGAATGGTGTAACCCCTGCGTATCGCATTCAGCGGAAAGACAACATACCATATAGTTGTTTTGGTTAGCCGTCATCACTAGACGGGTATTTCCACCGGAAAAGGAAATGATTCTGCCATTTACGCTGTCGGTGGAGGTAATGTGCGTCTCCATTGTAGTAGGGATGATTAGAAAATCCGCTTCCTGCGAAGGTACGTTAGAGAACGGTGCTGGGAATGTAAGCGCAAGGAATGAAAATTATCCTCACATCGTGCTCGGGGACAAAGTATACGCCGTTGGGGAGATTTTCAAGCGTCATATATCCATCATAATTCGTTAAATACCACTTTCAAGGAGCATTTGAGATTTGGAAAGTCCATATTAAGATGTGGAGCTATATACCTGTTGGGCAAGGCTAGGGTTCGTCGGTTTCTCGACCTCAATTCTATCGCCTTCAGCCCGCTTCGTCACGGTGAGCCATCTATCCGTGCCAACATTTCGAATCCGATAGGTACCGTCAGTTGGGGGCGCCATCGATGACAATATATCGTAGAAAATATGCGAAAATCGTTACTGTGCTTGCGCGAGCAAAGGTGTTGAGGAAAGCAACAAGTGCGGCAATGGGAGCTGTACAAATAAGTGCCAGCTATGCTATAACACGGCGGGCAGGAACGGATAAGCGGGGTGACGCGGAGTCCGCTTATAGGTCAAATATATATTATTGGATATTAATTGACCCCACAGTTGACTATAAGCGGACTCCGCTTATCCGTTCTGCCCGCCATGTAAGGCAGGTCCATTGGGCCTGGGCCGAGGAGTCTGGCCAAGTTCATGGTTTGCTGTAAAACAACCCGTGTACCTGGAGTGACCTAGTGACCTTGGTGATCTGTTGCGATATACTATGCCCTGCCCCGTGATTGGTGAGGGTCCTGGAGTCGGCGCTTCATCTACAACAGCCATTTTTCCCCCGCTCAGACGTCAGTTCCCGTGCAACGTCTTCTGTCCCCAACTTGAAGTGACATGTGGGTGGGTTTGGCTTTCTCTGTGGGGTGTGACACGGTCAAGTGGGACTTATTCAGGCACTTCTGCCGTCGAATTTGAAACCATCTATTTTTGTAGAGTGAAGAACTTGAAGACGGTGCCAGTGATGAAGCTAACGAAACGACATGTGTTCGTATCAGCCAATAAAGATCGACATCTTGATAGACCATGAGACGTGTGCGTGAGAATGTCGGAGATGTCTCTTGTCGATTGTCGGCAGTTGGCGAAACAAACCTTGTGACGATCCAAAACCCATCTGCTCGAGCTCGGGGAATAGGTGCCGTAATGTCAGATTATGAGGACGTGAGTCTGGTGTTTCCCTGTGACGAGGTCAGATGGGCTTACTCAGGCGCAGACTCGGTGTCAAAACCATATCTTTGTGTGAAGTGGAGAAGATGGTGACATGATCTAGAAAAGATTCGACGATTCGGTCCTGTTCAGACCACCACGATTGTAAATCTAACTATATGTGCACTACTTAGGCTTTCTAGAAGTGCACGAGCCCGAATTACGCACACACTTTCCCAAGATGGCGAGTAGCCAAGTTTTTTTTTTCTGATTCGATTTTCTCTCACTGTCTCTAGATTTGGTGGTGTTGAGCGGTCCGACCACCACCGAGACAATGGCCCCTGTTACACCGATACCCATTCCACGCTCGCTTCGTTACGCTTCAGAGTACAACGAAGAGTACCTGTCGAATGCTTCAACTTGATAACGGAATCATGTCCCAGGTTTCGCGTCAAGTTGAGAAATGATATCGTTCAAGTAACTGCCAGTGCTTACGATTTTTCTCATTCACGTATGACGTAGTCGTAAATACCTTTCGGATCAAGAGTCCAGAATGAGGACAAGCATGCCACTGTCAAGCATTGGGTGTTGAAGAGCATCCACATATACCGTGTAACAAATGCAGATTCTACTGCCATTTCATCGTCAGCTTTCCCAGATCCGATTTTTCTCTTATTGTCCAGTATTCGTATCTCTTCAAAGCTGAGGACACCTTGGCTGCTTGGCGAAAGTGACACTCTCGCTTGGAGGTGCGTCGTCCCTCCGTTACCATCGCATTTTCTACTGTGTAGTTTAGGCCTAGGAAATTCCACCCCGAAAACTGATTGCGAGATTGCCCGACTCAAATGAGGACGAAACGGGCATTCGCGATTGGAGCGGGACCGTCAAGAGCAAGAACAAGGCGAGAAGGATCGAGGACGAGACCGACAAGCGCAGGAAGGGTTCAAAGGGACATGTACCGAAAAAGAAGGGCCTTGAAGGCAGGAGCTCAAAGGATGCGAACGCGTCCGGTTCGGCATAGGACGAGCATCTTGAGACACGGAGCACGCGTTGCCCCTTCTGCTGGACGACCTGCAAGCTAGAGGTGTGTGGGAGGTGCAGCACCTCCTCCCGCCTGTGTGAGGTTTCTTTTTCCTTTCATGTGCTATTAACCTTACAATTTTTCATCACGCCTAGTTCAGAACTGACAAGTACCTGGAGTCAGATGATGATGGGTTTGGCACAAACACGGACATGGACAGAATAGAAGTTCTTTGTGAGGCTAAACGGCGCACACATCTCTCAGGCCCCCAACGATGCCAGACGCTCAACTTGACGCGCAAAAAGTGCACTGTGGCATGCATGCGGACATCGAAAAAAAGTACGGTACCATAAACAGTAATTAAATGATGGGTGGGCAACTTTAGAACTGCGCGCCCCTATAGAGAGTTCTCGTCAACTATCTTGATCATGCTCGAAATGCTTCGCGGTGTCTAGATGAACCAGGTCCGCACAAACCCCTAAATATTTGTTGAAATTGGAACAACTGAATTGACCCCATGACGAAATTCATTTCAAAGAGCCATTCCAAGTTGCATGACAGCTCATACGTAGGCGCTAGAGAAGCACCTAATAACCATATGCTCTGCAGTCACGGACTCATGGTGTCTCGATGAACTTGATCCATACAAACCCTCAAAATTTTTGTGCGCTAAATTGAAATTGGGGTTCAAGTCGAGAACATCCGAGTCTGTGATATTGACCCAACGGCGAATTCGTTTTCGCACAAGATGCACGATGGCCTATAAGCACTGAAGCGATTTCAAGCAAACGACCAGTGTATGCTCTATGATGTCTGGATGACTCGGGATCAGAACCACCTCATACATCATCTAGAAGGCGACACTGAAACCTACCAAACCAGGGTATCTGTTTTGTTATTGGTATCGACCCACAGGCCCGTCGTGTTGGTTGGTCGGCCAAATCCGAGTATCAGCCATCGTGTTGACCCAGAAGAGTGTGTTTAATCATACGAACCCTCAGAAGACCAAGATCTGGGGTTGTCCGTCGAGATTTGGGGGCTAGAATTTGGACCCATGGTGACCGAGACCATTATCTCGCATCATTACTGCATACAGTATATTCAAACACCCATCTCCATCTCGTCCATCCATCACTGACCTTCTATGTCATGATATAAGGGGCTCGCGTTCAGTGGTTGCTGGTCGACCCAACAAGTTTTCTTCCTTAGCCAAAGACATTTACAATCCTAACTGCCTTTCCACAATGTCGCTTCCCTTCTCCAACGCTACCTATCGGATCCGAAACATTGGCTCAAGCAGTGGCAGCCAATACCTTACCTTGAAAAGTACTACCATCGGCACGGTCATCGTTGTGGCTGCTGCCATAACTAGCCCAGCGACGCAGTCGTGTAGCGACGATCCTACGATGCAACAGGTACACTGAATTGTAGTCAAATCTTTCCCATTCTCATACGTCCCTTTAAAAGTGGATTCTCAGGGACCAAGGCTACGGTGGAGACGACATCCAAATGGTCACCCTCCAGTCGGCGTACCTCAACGATCTGGGTTTTTTTGCCGCCGACAAACAGGTAAGTTCGATGGGCGAGTTGTCTCTTTTTTTACTCTGATCCCTGATGCCTCATCTATCATTGTAGACTAGCGGCCTTGAGGTCAAGTATTCCCAACTGGCTTGGACCGTCAAGTTGGAAGACATTTCAGATGACAATGTCACGTGAGTAATCACACTGCCACTGTTACTAGATTGGAATGTGAATTCAACCGTGCACAGGATTCGTTACACCAAAGGGGGCAAGAATTTGGTGCTGTCCGTTAACAACAATGATAATGGTGTAAGTTGTCATTTTTTCTTGACTGTTATGCCGAAGACTGACAGTACTCCTTAAAATTAAGGCGGAACTCGCTAATCGCGATACATCCGATGCCAAACAGCAATGGAGTTTCGAAGTAGTAGCTTAACTTTGGTTCATTACGTTCGAGCGCGTCAGGGTGAATAGTTTTTTTGGGTTGTTTTTTTGTTTATGACTTGTACCAGTAGCACTGATTCATTATGACCTGTTGTTCAAGTTTGCCACACCAATGTAAATTGTTTGCAGTAACTCTGAGTAATAGGGGAATAACAAGTCGTCTTGACCTCTACCATCATGCATGCGCAATAATTCCTAACCTGTCCTCGAGGGTCAGAGGAGCCAACAAGACGGACCATCACAACGGCGCTGCCCCTTCTCTGGGTTTTAAACTGTCTAAATTGGTCGGCTGAAAGGGCTATTAATCTCAACTGAGGTAAGTGTGAAGTGTGAAATTTGTTTTTTGGAAAGCGTTTATTCTGGTAGTTAGCTGTACCGTTATCTACCGAAATAAATGTTTGGCAGCGGGAGATTGCCAGGATCAACCCTAACTTGAACGCGCTGTAGCCGGACCGATGAGACCGGTTGAGGTAAAATGCACTATGCACATCCCGATGGGGGATAGTGTGGGACTCAGGGCACGCGTCCTATGGGGGCTACCCACTAAAACCTCGCGACTGGTGATCCAGCCATCTGGGAGGTCCATGGTTTTCCTAAGGACATGTCCCCAAGTGTTTTTGACTATCTGGGTGAATTTCTTGTCCCGTTTGATTTTTGTGGCGAGGGTCTTGTCATCGGTCATCGGTGAGACGCGTGTTGATGGCGTGCCGGGTGGATGAAAGGGCGTCACTTAAGGAGTCATCCAGGTGCAGATCACGGTGGACCGGGCTGTAGCCATCGATGTTGAGGGTGGCAATACTGCTTTCTTATTTCTTTAGCCCTGGGTGGGGGCAGGACCCGCCGCCGGTGAGGGGGGCACGGCCCGGGGTGCATGTGTGTGTGGCATTGAACAAGCGCCTAAGCTGCGCCTTTGTCGATGCTGCTCGCGTGGGTGGTCTTTTATCACTGGTCCTGTCAGGTACCTTGGTGGCATTGTGGTGGGTTGAAATTAGGTTGTTCTGGCGGGGTCAGCAGTGTAAGGTGAGGCCTTCCGTTGTGCTTGGAACACGACACTTCAGAGGTGATGCCACTGGCATAATCGTGAACTGAGACGCCCCTCCGTTCGCGGTTTGTCCCTCAACTTCGATGACGCTCTCCGAGACCTCCCTCGTCGAAGAGCTGCGTAACCAGGAACTGTATAAAGACTAGCTCGTACGCCCGCAAACTTTTCCTTCTTTATTTTCCTTCCCCATTGTCTCTAGCTAATTCTTATTACACTTTACTTGAGCGTTGCCGTCTCACCACTTCCCTTACAGGCCTTTCCCTTCGCTCCCATACGTCCTAGCTCACTCTCTTTGTCTTGACCGGCGTCGTTCAACGCCACCAGAATGCACGATCATCCCATCTCTCCCTCAGTCCCTCTCGTTACCCAGCATCCGACGTCGTTTATTTTCACCACGTCGCCACTTTTTCTGTCAGTTTCCCTCGTCCCCTAAGCTACCAACCAAACTTCCCTCTTTTCCCATATCAAATGATTCTTGTATCGGCTCTATCTCGGCCAAGTATTGGTGCGGACACATGTATTTAAGTACGTCAATAAGCCCTGATGTAGGGCAGTTCAGTCCTGTGAAATCGACTCACCCTGTTCTCGAAACGTCCCCGCGTGCGATCTGCTTTCCTCTTCTCTTTTCCTCTGTCTGTCTGTCTCTCCTCGGTTCTCGACGCACTCGCCTAGGCAATCACGCCAACGCGTGCTCCGGATCAGACCCCTCGCCTCGTCCCTGCCTCCTCCTCCTCTTCCTCCTCCTCTCCTCGCTCGGTTTCGCTCTCTGTCCTCTCTCTTGCTGCCACCTCCGCCACACCTCTGCCATTCGAAGATTCGACACCCCTATCTGCCCGACCCGTCCGCCTTGGTCTGACCAGGACGGTCCTGCGCTTTTCACTCGGACTCGCGTGTGCGTTAGACGTGCGCACTTCAGCAGTCATGGTGCTGGGGCGTCAAGGAGTTGGTGCCATTGGTGGGTCAGTAGTTTTGGGGGGGATGAGGAGGTTTTAGTAGTCTGTAATGACTCTGTATTTCACAGGGGGTTTGGTAAGGTAGATGGGTTGTACATGGGTTGTATGGTATATAAAAGTGTCGCCGGTGGGCGGGTGTCCATGATGGGACGGTGTGAGTTGGTATGACTCATGGGGGGGCCGATGGTGTTTCGATGGTGAGGACGTTCCTCACCAATCCTTGCCCGGCTTATGCCGTGGGAAACCGTACCACGGTGGTGGTAGCGGTTCAAGGAGCCCCCCGGTAAGTGTGAAGTTGGGGTACACGAGTCCGAAAGCGCAACCACCTCGGGCCTATGTCCCGTATCAGAGAATTGCGACATCGGGAAAACCCTACATCGTAAATCTTACCTAAGTGAACCGAATGACGCCGAAAACACG
>QLOZ01006210.1:0-21599 GCA_003314065.1 Lactarius sp. MG50 | reverse complement strand
CCCCCCCCCCCTCCCCCACATTCGTTCTTCTCTCACAGCCCAATCCAATTTGTATCTCGTCTTGTAATAGATGATCACTCCAAGAAATCAACGTACGCGGCCCGGCAAATAGTCTCATCCCGATTTCTGACTTTCACCAACCAATCGTTTCCTCGCCGTAACCTAAACACATAAGATGCAATAAGTGGGCGCAAAGAAAGCTCGAAATGTGAGCCAAAACTTGCCTGTGGGCCTGTTCCTGTATCTCGAGGAACCTGACTAGGGATATCGCACCGATAGCATATCCCTTTCCGCGAGACAGGGAATAGCTTCCGCTCGTGACAAAGCCAATGACGGCGCCGTCAGATGCGACGATTTTCGATAGCTGTTGAAGTACGGTACGTTTCAGATGAAAAAGCGCCGAAACGAAAAAAAAGGTCTCAACTGACCTCGGTCGCATCCAGGGGCTCCTCGCCCACTTCATATCCACACAGTCCCTGCTGTGCGTGCGCCTTTGTCCATTCGCGGGCTTCCTGGTCTCCGAGCGCATATATGAATGCCATATCATCTGCTACCCCTCGTCCGCAGAGCGTCACGCGCACGTGCACCAGCGCTCCCTGCAACAACGCACTGGCGTCTATGTTCGCATCCAAGGGCGGGAGCTCGCGCTTGCGTCGCAGGGCATTGATCTCGGAAAGCAGACCGGAGGCGGGGCCAAGCAACCGTGCTATTTTCTCGACGATAATGCGCGCGCTGGGGCCGTGCAGGAGCCACGGGCGGATCACTGGTATCGGGGGCTCGGATGTGCGCGGAGGGTCTTCGCGTTGAGTCGGCACCATGTCCGCATCGCTCCCGTAGTCAGTTCCTACGTCTCGGCTGGGTGCGGGATCCAACCCAAGCGCAACGCGCCAAGCAGATGTCCACGGGCTGAGAGCGCTCAGTTTGTCCCAGCTCACACGCTTCGCAGGGGGCTTTTTCTCCCACTGTTCTTCGTCCGCGGCCGCGCGCACAGCAGCAAATTCGTCATACGCCGTACAGGTAGGAAAGTCCCTTGGGAAGTACGCTGCGCCTGCCTCGAAGGCTTGGTGAGCACGCTCCCGCTGTCCACCCACGCGTGTGCCAGTATAGATGAGGGGCATCAAGAAGGGCATTCCCCAGCCCTTCGGAACGATGAGTGTCCAGCCATGGAGATTAGGATCTGAATTTGTTGCACGCTGAAAGGACTGGGTGGGGAACGAGCTAGACGCTCTGGCGGCTGAAATGGACTTTACAGATCTCTGAACGAGGAGAACGGGGACACGGTTATCCGGAGCAGTAGGTTTTAGTGGTGTTCCAGGGACAGTGTTTTGTGCCTTGCGGGCATCAAGCTCTTTCTTTTTGAACCTTGGGACTTTGAGAACATCTCGGATACTCTGGTCCCAGATGTCGCTTCGAGCCAAGTAAGCTGTGGGAAAACATTCCCAAGGTTTACAGATGGTTGGAAGCTCTTCTCTCGCTATTCGAACCTTCGCGTTTTTCGGAGGAAAACTGTTTAGGCGCGACTTCGTCAATTTGAAACCCCAAAAAGAGTAGGGCATCGCACTTCAAACGGGGGTCCAGAACATTGAAGCCAATAACCATATTACTTGGTATGGAGCCCGTGTTTTGCAGGTCAGATAAAGACGACCAGAACTAGAACAAATGTTAAAACTATCAGATGGCAGTGGCGTCTGTTTGTTTCGTCACCTTTTTGAATTCGTCTTTTTGGTTAGTAATCGGTGTCAGTGCACCATGAATGACTTGACTCGATTTTGGGCCCGTGATTTCGAAGACGTTAGTCGAGTCGCGTAGATCAATGACTTCCACGGAGTAAGAGTTCTGAGAGTGAACAGAGGACTTTTTCATAGCATCAAGGGTCAACGATACTGCTTTCCTAAGTGTGGAGAGAACTGGACAGAAGATAGTCGGATGACATCGGATCCAGATCGTCCTAGTTGTCTCATCAGGTGATTCTGGCTGAGATTCCGATGCGCCTTCTTTCGTGAGCACCACGAGAACCTAAGAAATGAGTTTATGAATCTCACCATTTCCTATCTTTGCTTGTCCACGCTTTCGCTTGCCCTTGGTTTTGGGCCCATTGGGGGAGACGCCTGTAGGTTGAGATGTATGGGATGCTGTCGCCACAGCTTTCCAAATGATGAAAATTGGTCCAATGTACCCAAAAGGGTACGATCCCGCCTCGTAGAAAGCTGTTTCCCAACCTCTTATACCACTCAAAAACCTGGATCTCTTTAGCGCAACTACTTCTTGCATCTAATAAACCCAAACCTTTTGGAGGCCGGCCCCGCTCCGTTAGGATCACAGCAAGTCTCCAACGCACGACTCAGGACCAATTGTGCCCCTTTCAGTTCGATGAGACCAGAGTAGGAGGCGTCATGGAGTATAGAGCCATGAACAGAAGCACGATGAGATGGTCTAAAAGACTTTTCTGTTGGTTTTATTGCCTGGTTAGGGTTTTCAGTCGTTTAGATGGGATATCAGCGGTAAGTACGTACCAATCGATAACCCCACATATTTTCCATGTGCATTCGCTTAGCGTGCCATACATGTGTCTCAAGCCATTTCTTATCCTCTGGATCATAAGCATTTGAGATAGAGCAGGAGTGTGTGGAGCTCACTCTGTCTCCGCGCAAAGGCGTCACTACGGGTTTCACGTCTATCCTTACCGCGCTTCGGAAGTGATCGCCCAAGGATTTTTCGACGCAAAGAATCCATCTCCGAGTATATGGGTAAGTGCGAGTATAGTGCATGTATATGCGGAATCACTGCCTACTTCTGTACGCGACTTTTGGCGAAGACGGAGAGGCACTCGTCGGACATGGTGGCTCGCAGCGCGGCGGCGCAGATGACGCGGAAGCTCTTGCCAGGCTCGATGTGTTGTGCCAGCCCTGGTCAGATGACGTGAGGAAATAACGCAACATGAATCACGTCCACATACTTTGCATTCTTCATGGCCTGCTGCATCGCTCTTATTTCGAAAGAACGAGACTGAAACGTACATTAAAAGCGTGTTTGGTAGTCGGCACATTAAACCAACCTCGACAAACTTCTCAACATCGATGGAATCCGGTAGTCCTATTCGGTCATGAGTCTGAGAGCTTGAGCAGGGTACCCCTACTGACCATCGGAGTCATTTGACTTGGAAGGCCTTGTTGACACACTAGCTTCCTGTACGGTAATGGAGCGAGCTGTTTTAAGCCTCTTGTTCTGACGACCGGCGTTTTCTGGGGGAGGGGGAGCACGTTTAAGAGGCATTTTGTTTTGGAGGTAAGGAAAGGGTGGCCTGTCCTGTCGCGTTATGATGGGTCGCGTCACAAGGAGGTGCACGTGCTGGGAATAACTTTCCAAAAATACATCAAATCATTTCGCTGGTCGACTTGTTCAACGCTTTACAATAATCGACCAAGTGGGCGATGGCCTCCACGGCGACGCGCAATTGTTCCCTGATAGCACGACACGCATCTCGCCGATCAAAATATAGATTGCTATCATCAAGCGCTATACTCCGTGAGGAGACCCCTGCACATGTCGGCGTCGCCCCCAGCCCAAGGAAACCGGTCGGAGGTATACGCGGCGGGTGAGCCTCAAAGATACTCTTCCACTCCTGCTGTAAACATACTATTGCGTGTTAGAGTGATTGGCTTTCTCTTTGGGTTCTCCCTTGCATCTTCCTTTGCCGCGTATAGGCTATTGGATGAATATAAGCAGGCGTCGGTTACGTTGCAGGCCAGCGTGGAAGAGCTTCAGCAGAGCACGGAAAAGGTCTGTCATCATCTTGCTTATAATCAGGGTCTCTTATATCCCTGCAGGTTTCCGCGCATGTTCGACGTATAGAGGCTGTTGAAAAGGATTTGAAAGCCCTATCGAATTCTTCTGCGAGCAAGGATGACCTCTCGCGGTTACGTTCGGAGGTCAAGAAGATATACGACGGCCTACACATAGGTGAATCCGCTCCCCTCAGCAGTTTATCCAATGTCTGAATACCCTCCAAGAATTCCTTGACCTGCGGTCATTCGTATGGGGAATGCGTATGTCTTTATTCCATGCACCTGACCGTACGGCTCACCCTTGTTACCCTATTGCGTCTGCAGAGCAAGATGTTCACGCTATCATGAAAAGGGAAGCGATGGACGTGAAACCTCCAGCTGAACGTATCTGAACCTGTCTCCTGCGCCGGCGATCCATTATCCTGCCTTGTTTGGCTAAATAGACTCGCATACTTTCTTTCCGGCTACCCGTACATGAGGTATCGGAGACCCTTTGGAATAGATAATATTCCATCGTGCACTCCCCTTAGATATTCACAATCAACTTGACCTGTGATCTACCCTCCTTTCTAGAGAAGCAAATCGAACAAACGTCTGCGAACGATAGCTTCTTACTTTTTTATGCTGCAGGACCCTAATAGTAAGTCATGCCTACGGCGATACTGTGACCGCAGGGAACACCTTTGGGCGAGTTACCCTATTGTTCCATGGAGATATCGGGTACTGTTGACACAACACGAATCAGCGCTTAAGCATTGCCGCAGTGTAGCCGGGGCTAGGGTGAAACGTCTCATCGCAATGCTCGCCGCCGAACGCAGCTGTAGTATCTGAAGCAGCCGCGCTTGTGCGCTCAGTTCACATTTGCAGAAAAGCCTCAAGTCTGGTATGCTTGTCCCGGGAAATTGACTATGGGTATTTTTTTCGACGATGCCAACAAAGCAGTCAGGCCGCGCATCCCCATTTCGTATTTGCGGCCGACGTCCGGCGAAACCACCTCTCCAATGAGCCTGGCATGAGTAGGGCATCGGCAGCTACGAAGTGGGAGAACCGTCGCACTCAACGCCCATCCTAAATATTATCCGTTGCGGGAGTGTGAGGATACACGTCTACTGACTCAGTGAATACAGCAGCGAAGACCACGTCTGCGATTCAACTGTTTAAGCGCCTCCACTATGCACACCTGCCAGATGGCCACATGCTTTGTTGCGCCTATCCCACGCAGTTGCTTCTTCCGCATGCGCTGGTAATTCCCAAAGTTTGACAAGTCTTTGGAAGAGGAAGTTGGCAGCCGATAGCCGCTCGCGACTAGCGCTTCTTGGTCATTTGTTTCAAGGTTTGCAAACCCTGCTGTCTCGTGCTGGACCGCCCACCCAACAGATACTACCATAAATACTGCGGGCGCTGGTGGGCCCTACTCTGTAACCTAGGGGCACGTCACAGGACACAGAATACGGAGCGGCGGCTGATCCATGTGAGCGGTGCCAAAGCCCAAACGGAGAAGTGAAACTGTTCACGGCCTTCGGACTCTATTTTACGTATATCTTCCTTTGGCTGTTAATTATATACAAGTACTGTACTGTACTGTACACATGGCATCTTGACCCACGATCCCATCATTGATACGAGAAGACCTGCGTGTTTACCCAGATTACATACTCTCTTGGTACGGTCTGATATTTGACGTCTTTCTTTGAAACTGGCTCTGGCCCTCGTATAAATACCAGAGCTGTAGAACCGGAGGCATTTGGAGTCAACCCATTACTTCGAGCGTCTATAAAACACATCCGACATTGTGACTACAGCGCTCCTAGTCGGCAATTGACATGCCCTTCGAAACGGAGCGAACTATCCTACGCCCTTTCAAACCCAGCGACGCTGACCTTCTCCTTGACCTATACGACGACCCGGAAATCCGATCGCTGGTTTTCACCGACTACGTCGCCTCTCGGTTGGAGAAGTGGGTCAAAGAAATGGTCTCATCTCAGCAGAATTTCCCAGGGTTCCTGGCGCTGGTGGAAGATAAAGAGACGAGGGCTTTCGTTGGTCATGTCGGCTTGATCACCGCTGACACAAAAAATCGCCACTACTCTTTTGGCATCGCCCTGAAGAGAGAGTGGTGGGGGAAGCGCATTGGTACCGAGGTTACACAATGGCTTGTAAACCACGCGTTCAGCAAGTTAGCCGTGCACCGTATAACACTAAAAGTGCTGGCAAACAACGACAGAGCACTTGGGGTGTACAAAAGAGTGTAAGTCCTTCCGAGAGTGTTTATATCTTATGGTTATTCGAGCCCTGTTCCGCAGTGGCTTCATTGAGGAAAGCCGAGCCAGGAAATACAACTGGAACGACGGGAAGTGGTCAGACTTGATCTCGATGACGATTCTACATGAAGAGTGGGACACGCGAAGGGGGACTAGATTAGAAGTAAGTTAGCAGACACAGATACCCAGAGCAGGCAGAGTAGAGAGCATATGTCGATTATCTCGTCAATGAGGCAACCGATGGACCCAAGGTATCATGATCCTTTCTCCAGGACGGCCGGATCATGATCATTGAGGCGCTACCGGGTTCAAGGTCAGCGTACTGAAAAAATGCATTCTCGAACGCCCGAAAATCCACATATTTCCCATAGATCGATCTGTGTCGAGCCTCGAGCGATCTACACCCGTTTTCAATGTCTTTCGCCTTTCCTCGCGGTCCCTGATCCGTAGTCCCGCAATTCACCGCGAAAACGCCGCGATGTCAGCAAGCCGCTGTGTGGTCTCATTTCTGTTGGACCATATTGTAATCTCAAGCAGATATAAAAAATCAGCAACCCATGAGAGAAGGCAGAACGTGGGAGGAGGGATAGGAAGTAGCCGCGGGATCACGGTACGCAGAAGGGACTGAGAGTTGCCGAGAGGCGAGCCAGTTGTGCCTTAATATGGCTGTACAGCGTTTCTGGAACCGAAGAGAGAAGGGGGCGTGTCTATCACAGGGGCATCTGGGCTTCTGCGTGGTAGACGAGGATGGCAAAACATACACACATTTAGATATCCCATCGAACAAACAATCGCAATCAGGACAGTGCGCAGCACATCCAACGCCGTAATGTATGTTGTTCCCTCCCATATCCCCCTGACAGGGTATTACCGATCGGCCTTCCTGACGCCGTCGGTAGCGAAATCGTGCATTCCTCGAGTGCAGCTACGATCTTTCCTGCAGAGAGGGCCTTTCGCCACGGGGGTAAGGAGTCGTAGCCTGGGCCTATCGTCCACTGTGGCAGTAACACGTTCAGATTTATCAAGTAGATGCACAACACCAGAAAACCACATCTAAGACACGATAGGTCACGCAATCTGCGAGTCAATAAGACACCCTCTATCCCCTTCCATTCGTCGCACAATAGAAGATGACCTGGCGATCACAATCTGCGGCGGACAGCGTCGGTCGAGTTGACCGCTGAATGCATGTGCACAATACTTTGCCCTGCCTGTACCAGGAGTACCAACCGTAGGCTTCTGTGTCTTTTAGTGGGAGCTCGACAATTGGAACCGGTTTTGTACCGAGGTTACGGTTGTCCGAATGATGGGCATAGCGTGTTGGAGAAGCAAGTCCATAGAGGAGGTAGACGGAAGGAAATGAGAAGTTGAGAGGCTGACGAGCTCTCCTCCACACTGGCAGTACTCGTACGCGAGAGGTGATAGGCAGATGGACAACATACTAGGCGTAGCCCAGGCCCCGTCTGAGGTACCCCTACCCATCGGGGCGGTGCATCGAGCTTGAGAGGTGATGCGCCAAAGAAGGTGTGTACCTACTTCAACTGCTGTCATCCACTTGCCTGTGGTGAAAGCCCGGGCCATGGCAGGATCACGGATGTACCGCATAGCGCGACTCTGCATACCTGACCTGCCCATACCATGAAACAAGGCTACTGTATACTTTTCTCTCACATGTTTCGTCCAATAGACTTGTGGCACAGCCGTCTGTCGTGCCAGTGTTTAGTGGGCAATGGATCAAATGCATACACTCTGCTGTACTTGCCATCCTTGCACCACGAGACAAGCTCTCCTCCAGGTATATGGCTTTTAGGTGGCCTCGCCATCCCCCAGAGATACAAAGGATGTCGATGCATTGACACCACTGAACGTATTGTATGAGAGTTGGGGGCATCACTGGTTCTAAGACATGGAAATTATTCGAAGTGACGCACATGTTACAACAGCGCTTTCTAACTTCCTGAATTCGGGTTCTAGCTCATGGTAGACGCTGATTACTTCTACGTTAGTTCATTCATTACCGTTACGAACAGAGCCATGCGCCCGAAATAGATGCCTCGAGAGAGTTCAGCTGGCTAGCTAGCGGGATCCGTTACATAGGCAAGCCGTTAGTACTCCGCGTCCGAGCCGTCGAGAGAGGGCCCGGGTGTCTAGCGCCGGAGGCAATAACTTCTCAACAGCCTTCTAACCGAAAGACTCGTTCCCTCCCTGACACGTATGCTGGCCACCTGCAGACCTCACTGCCATCTGATCGCGCCGTGAGATGGTGCGGTCCTAAGACCCTCTGGATACCACCGAAGCGAATCATGATCCCGGGCCTTGTGCGGAAGTCAAGGATGGGAGGGCATCTCTACTACTACCACTGCAGACCCCGACTTTGAAGTGCTTCAGTAGCCATCCTGCACCATGCTCCTGTGCGCTTCTTTCTAGATGCAGGTCTTCTATAAACCCGTGGCGAACCTGTGGCTGAATACGCGACTTCAAGTTGACCCACGGATTGATGCCTCTTAGAAGCGACCACATTCCATTGGGCCGGCTATTCCGAACCGCCACGGATGGACTAGTTTGGGAACGGCGACTCGAAATATTTTACGTTTCTCATCTTCCTTATGCTTATGTCCACTTATGGCCTTTCTCAATGTGCCTGTGGCAAAGGAAAACTCCTTGACGGTTGAGGCCCAACGACTCGGAGTTGAGATTATGAGAAGGTCTCTGGAGAATGCCTGATGGCCAAGTCCCTTTCAGTCAGCCTTTAATGTTTGCGTCACCCGAGTCTATGGCCGAGGTGATGTCCCAGCGCCAACTGACTCAGTGGCAATTGATAGTATTATTCACTGGTCAAAGCTGAGCTGAGTTTGTCTGTGTAACAATGAAACCCCGCCCGGTAGGTGTCCGACTTTGTTGTGATACTGATTCAGCTGTGGTCGTTACGCCTTTTGAGCTTTCTGTGGCTTTGGTGTGTTCGGGCCCCCCTCCATATGAGCTTGAATGTGGAAGCCACCACACATCGTATGTATATAGGGCCTCGCCAGAAACCCATTCTACCCGAATCTACCGCTGATACCTGTAAATTCGCGTACAACACCCCCACGTCATGGTCAAGCTCCAGTCCCACAAAAAGATTGTCATCGAGTCAGATTTAAAGCGCCAAGCCCCAACTGACGCAAAGCAAGCCGTATTACCATTACCATCCAGAGATCCTCGAACAGTCTGTATGACAAAGGAGGAGCTGGGCTATTTAGTTGCCTCTTTCCGAGTCAATCGGTGGCCAGGACGAGCTGAAAAGGAGCGGTTGGCGCGGCTCATTGGCAAGTACGTGCTAGCCGCCTTCTCGCTTGACATTCGAATATAACATTGATCCCTCAAAGGCCTTATGAGAAGGTGCATCATTGGTTCTCAAACCAGAGGCAGAAAGTAGCAAATGTGGAGAAAGTCTTAAGAAGTTCCGGGTCTCCGGAAACACCTCCACGACGTACAAACCCCAGCACGGCGCGGATAAGCATTGCACCCGCCAAGATCAAATCCGAAAAACACAAAACACCTCCAAGCGCTCAGAACACTTTCATACGCGGGGATATGTCCGACATGTCGGACATATCCATTGAAGAAGGCGCACGCATTCTACTCCAGTTCGTTGCAAGTGTGCGAGCAGCTTACGGGACCCCAAGTCCATGACCTTTACCTGACGTCGGAGTTCTTGCCTTGACGGCGTATGAGCCCAGAAACGATACCCCGATCACCATACCCTACCTACAATAGTCGGCCCTTCGGGCGTCTACGTATCATATACATTGGTGTAAAGCGATGTCCCAGGTATCACTTCCGCTCGACCTTCAATGCATAACAAAAATTGAAGTGCCAAAAAAAAAACCTACGAGAAAACCCTTGATAGCTGTTGGGGCATTTTCACGACAGAAGAATAATTTGCCGGAAAGCGTCAGGTCCCCCGTGTCATGCATGCGGTGTGAGTCAAGAACACTGACGCTACCGGCCACCGAAGGACTGCCAGTGGGAATTGGCCGCAGTGTATGGTCGTGGCTATGAATAAAAGGCCATAGGTGATCACTGGCAGGTCGAAAGGCTGCAAGGCAGACAGAAGACCAGAATCGTACATCCTCATAGATGACTAGAAGGTGAAAACATGGATGAATGACCAACTTTGAGGGGGAGTCACATCAAAGATACGGCATCACAGCGGTCTTAGAACCGTCGCGTGGCTTTATATATATATATATGTGGAAGAGTTGCCTGCCAGCGACTGCGGAGAACCACTGGCAGAGCCCGTGCCACCGCAGCAACACATGAAATGCATGCAATCTCGGATCCAATCTGCCGGGCCGGGACAATCATAGTCATTGTATTCCCCTTGTATGCACTGCGCACACCGTGACTGTGGCTCCCTCAGGCTAGATATATAAGGAACGGTTTCGGCAGAGTGAGTTGCGTGAACCTCTCCTACAAGATGTCCCGGCAGCTTAGCAACACGAACGCCCTGCCGTTCCCAGCGGCACGTTGGGAGACGGCTCGTACCGTGCTGCGACTGTATACCCCAGCTGACGAGAAAGCTTTCCTGAACCTCTGGGGAGACCCCGTTGTCCAACGACTGTCTTTTATCGAAAACCTTTCGCCCAAGAAAACGGAAGAATTTCTACGGAGGACCCTAGAATCGGTAGCGAGGGGCTCGCTCTTCTTCGTCGTGGTCGAGGACAAAGAGAGGGGCGAGTTCTTGGGGCATGTCAGCCTGAATCTCCAGCCACCTCCTGAGCGCGACGCTGCGGTGGGAATCGCGTTAACAGGAAGATACCGAGGGCGCGGGTTTGGAACGGAGCTGATGCACTGGCTGATAACATATGGTTTCCGTGAGCTTGGCTTGCGCCGTATATCACTGACAGTGATGGAAAATAATATACCCGCGTTGAGGATGTACAAAAAGATGCAAGTTCTCTATGTTCCTGAAACTCACTGGTAGACGTACTGACCCTGAGGTGGATAGCGGCTTCATTGACGAGGGACGGACAAGGGATGGAGCTGGGAGTAACGGTCGATCGAGAGTTTTCATCTGCATGGGCATCGAAAGGGAGGAGTGGGACATCCAGAGAGGTCGAAAACGAGAATTTCGAGTCAACTGACTTGTAGTATATACCGTGACACTGTCGCCCTTAATCATTTCTCAATACCTCGCCTTGTGCAACTGGACCTCATGGTCTTAATACATACTCATTGGGAGCCAATTTGCGCCCTGCAGAACTGTCACTTCACATCAAAAGGACAAAGAAACTGGGCGTAAGAAAGGAGCACGCATCTCACGCGACATGAGTGTATGTCACATTCAGGGACATATACATAGTTATCCCGTGTCGTTATCCCATTCGTCCGAGAGTGGCATCCAAAATGCTGCAATGTGCTTGGGGTTGGGCGTCCCGCCCTCTGCGCAGCCAGCCCGCGCTAATGTGCTCTTAGGCGGGAACGACAAGACGGCGGGGTAGGATCTCGGAACTTGAACGCCAGGCAAAGAGCGGCTACTGTAGCATAATCAAGCTGTGGGCGCTGTCTTTCAATACATTTTGCTGTTACGCAATACACGTACTCTTCGCCCAAGACGGCGAGCCCCATTTACTGCCTTGAAACCGTTGTGCTAAAACGATCCTGTCCACGAATCCATGACCAAGGGTCAGGTCACCTCTTGCCTCGGTGGTGCCTCTAAGGCTTTAACTATCCACTCGTGGACATTCTGAAAATAGCTGCTAGATAGAAACCGGGGAGGGCAGTGCGCACGTTCAGTAATATTAAGTTTTCCCTGTTGGCGGCTCGTTGGACGTGACCAGACCTGAGCAGTCCTTTTCTGGTCTCAGATGGTGTACGTGGAACCGAGATTTCTCAAGGGGAATACTCAGATGTAACGTCAACCAGTTCTGCGGCTTCAGCATTCGACCCTCCGACAAGAACAATGCATTGTGAACGTAGCCCAGCAGCGCGGAACGTAACACAGTCGGAAATCACCGTCTGAACCTCAGATTCACGGGCAGAGGATATGGAGCCACGGCAGGGGTCAGAAGACAGATTTTACGAGCGGGCCTGTAGCTTCCCTTATTCAACGTGTCTGCAGACGTACAGCAGCCAGTGTTGTCAAAACGATCGTCTAGTTCTTGACAATTAGATCAGATATGGGGAATCCAGTAGATCCTTTTGTATACAAAAGTCGACTATATGGCTAAGACGTCTGTCCAGGTGCAGTCTATGTTTGTAGCAGTGACTTCTACTCGGCGTCTTTTCCCTCGATGACCTTCTCGCCATCTTGAGAGAACTTAACGTTCTCCTAGGTTTGAAACGGTGAGGGAGGAGCAGAAGAACCATCAAGAAATGGCGCACCGCATGGCTAATTGACCTGCCAATATACTTCGTATGGGCTGATCCCGGGTCTTTATTAGCGACGCGACAGAGGGCATGAGACGTTTGCGGGCAGACTCACTGCCGTAGGCAACCAACTGCCCCGTCGGGTTGGTGAAATCGACCCGCGTATACGCGAGCGATTTACCTGTGTGGAGGGGAAAAAAAAATTACAAATGAAAAACGGAGAGGGAAGGGGGCAGAGCGCGCACCCATAGCCGTAAGCGTCGCCTTCATTTTCAGCTCATCCCCAGGCTTCCCTGCTGGCTTCACGAAGGACGTCGAGATGTCGGTTGACACACCGGTCATGTACTGGCCCTGGCTCGCCACCACAAGCGAGCCGAGCGTGTCGGTGAGCGACATGATCAGGCCGCCATGCACCGTCTAGTCGTGTTTGTGTCGTCAGTAGAAGGGAGAGAATCTAGCGATGCCGAATGCCGTAGACGTACGCCAACACGATTTACTTTACTTGTGGAAGAGTGATGAGAGGTGGGCAAGAATGTAGAGCTCACCATTGTAGGGCTCAATTCGAAGGGATGCCTCGACAACGCCCGGTCGAGCGTTTAATATGTTCAGCTAGTTTGAGGTCTGAAGTGCTCACACTGGACATGGGCAGGAACAACATACGTTGGGGAAGCATCGTGCGTCGTGGCCTATTTCCGCGGGCGGTTAAGGTTGAACAACGTTGAACAGTGAGGAACTGGTCATAACATCATACCGCCATTGTCGATAAAGGATTTCCAGACCTGATTTCTAGTGTCAGACTTGACTTTGAGACCACACTGTGTCTCGACGCTCACTCTACGTGTAAATCGGAGGCAAGCAGCCATGGTATGTTAGTGACAGAGTGGTTCAAATCTGTCGTAATATTGACTATGTCATCATCGAGTACCATTCCCACACCTCACTACAATACAATACAGAGATCGCGGTCTAGGTCATGAATGATGTTTAATCTCTGCCCCGTTTCCCCTAACCACCTTCCATGGATATCGGATGATGTAGTGAATATGGGGCATCTCAGACATACGGCCCTCTGACAATGACAACGGCCAAAAGCATTGCATTGGCGGGAATCGGTACGGATACAATGAAAGAACAATTACGCCTTTAGTTGTGCTCGCAGGTTGGCCTCTAGCGGGCCCTTGGGGCGGATAAACTGAACGTATGCACCATCCCTACACAGGGTGTTTCAGACAACTATAACATCACAGAACAAAACAAAGATGCACTCACTGCAGGACGCGCTTCTCCTCCTTGAGCTTCATATAGTCCTCACGGTTGACATTAGTAAAGCCCCACTTGCGCGATACAATGATTTTTTGACGGCCTGGGAACTTATAGCGGGCGCGACGTAGAGCTTCTTGGATGACTGCAGAATTCGAGTCCTTGCAGCGAATGGAGAGGATGATCTGGCCAATGTTGACACGGGCAACGGTGCCGTAGGGCTTGCCCCACGCTCCGCGCATGCCAGTCTGTAGCCTACATGCGACATGTGTTATGATAATTCATTCTCTCGAAGCGGTAATGAACGTGCCTATCGGCGCCAGCACAGGATAACATCTTGTTGATGCGAAGGACGTGGAAGGGGTGCACACGGACCCTCAAGTGAAATGAGTCTTTGCCGGCGGTCTTTGTCACATACTTGTTGGCACAAATGCGGGCAGCCTCGAGTGCCTCGCTGGAAAGCTGTTCATACTCGTCCGACACGAGGTGACAGCAGAAGGGGAACTCGTCGACTGAAGCACGCTTCCGGCCGAGGTCAAAGATACGAATCTTGGGAGGAAGAGATGCATCAGCAGTCCAGTGACGAGTGCCAAATGGACAATGAACATACCTTAGAGTCAGGGACACCACGGTTGTACCTTGACTTTGGATAGGGCTTGTTCTTGCAGTAGCGGTAGCAGCGAGCAGGACGGCGACCCATTATTATCGATTCTGGATCAACGTGATCTCAGTAAATCATCATGCGTCATCCACAACCAAGCGAAGAAATCCATCCCATGCCAGCACGAAATTTTGCCAGCAATCACAGCCTGGGGAAAGTGACGTGCGAAGGGAGTGGAAGCAGTACTCACATAACGTGTGGGCAAATCTGGGGTGGTGGTGAAGACGAGCCGAAGGAGGAGTGAGCTCCTTTTTGAGGGACTTGGGGGGGGCAAAAGGATGACAAACCGAAAAGTAACTTTTGCTGACTGAGAAAGCAATATCACGTGACTTCATGTGGGTCAGGTCAGGGTCAGTCTCGCTTTTACCGAGCCGGCCGAGATGACGCGACGCGTCGTTGCCCGAGTCGGGTTCAATGCAGGTGAATCGATCCATCGAGTCATTGTACGAGTCATGGAAACCGGTATGGTCATTAATAGTGCCATGGAGTAACTATATATTGGGCTGACGTGTCATAGCGCTCCCCGCATCGCGGCGCAGTAGACTTGGACTACTTGAACTAAGGACACTGGAGCCTCGTTTCTCACGCAGCACTGCATAATCAGCGTAGCTTGCCGCCTACAAGTCTCCCTCTCTGATCCCTGTTGATGACCCTCGCACGATCGGTCTACCCTTCTTCCAGGTGACCGGTGAGAGGCCAAAGAGGTCCGGGGACCGACGCTAAGAGACTAACAAGCTTTGGAGTCATGAAAAGGTAAAGCGTTGGGCGTGTCGGGACTTTGACGATGCGTAGCTGGTGGCAGGTTTCCCGACTGACTGTATCTTGCCACAGGACACACTATTCCGCCGTTGGACTCAGGCATAACGAACCTAGCAGGAACAGAGCTGCTTGTCGACATGTTTTAGTGATACAATTCATAATGGGATCTGCCGAGAGTAACACGAATACGAAAGGACCTTCTTGTCCCCAGATAGGTCAGGTTTTAATGCCACATCGACTTTAACCCGTTCAATGAATGGTGGGTGTTACGGCGGTGTCATGCGGCACTAGATGACAACTATGAAAAATCTTTGTAAGGCAACTTGTTCATAGACTGGGAAGTGAAACACACCCTAAGGAGCCACGCCCGCCCCAACCTTGCCTTGGTGTGAGCCTCAGGGCGGTGAGACCCTCGGTCCCAGGCCGCCATACGAGCACACCGATTGTCTTCTGTGAACGCACCGGACAGATCGTCAGGGGTTTATCAGACCATGGGCTAGACGAGCCCTCACATTCTCATTTTCTGCAACTACGGCCGCGAGAGGCTGTAAGTCAGGCTGTGGATGTCGTAGCCCGCCAAACTTGACAACCAGATCTTCGCGTCGCAAACCCTAGCACAGAGGGGGGTTAAGATGCAAAGCGTATCGCCATCGTACCAAGTAGACACAGCGACGGACCGCATCGGCGGCAGGACTACCTGGCGCAACACCGTTCACCCGCGCAAATGGCCGCAGTTCGACTGGCGTCACCTCCGTCCCAACGGCAGGGGCGGTGGTCGCGGCATTACCCTCACCCTCCGGTGGAGGTGGCGACGGTCGTGGGTAGACCGTCTCGAGCGCCTTGGCAATCTCGTCCATCAGAGCCGTGAGATCATTCCTTAGCTCTATGATCCGTACGCGCGCGTGGCGTACGGCCCAAACGTCAAGATCGTTACGCGGGTAACCTTCGCGGTCGACGAGCGGTTGGCGCATGTCGGTATTGTTGGCTGTGAGTATCGAGCCTTGCGCCTCGAGCTCCGCCTCGAGCGCGTCCTTACGTGCCATGAGGGCGCGAGCACGCTCTGCGGGGTTGTCTGGAGAAGGAAGTGTGTAGCCCATGGAAGTCACACTGCGTACGCTCGGATTATAATGTGATATGACGAGCTGAAGGTCTCGGGTGCCCTTGAGTGTCTCGGAACTGGCAGCGAGCCCGGGCCGCTTGCCGTGGAAACTCCCATCTCACTTCCGTCTTCGGTTGGCGGCTTCGCTTCCTGCAATCTTGGGAGAGAAAGGGGTGTTTGTACCGCGGGCTTACATGGCCGAGACAAAATTTTCTACACGATATCATACAGAACAGACCATCTGAACGGCATCCTTCTCCTGCCCTCTTTTTTTTTTTGGTTTCCCTGTGCTCTTCCTTTCCATTTTTCCTTTGTTCATTCGATAATTCTGCCGTCCGCGATTTTGTGCGTGTCAAGGATTCGAATAGCCTCCTGCGCAGCTTTTATGCCGCTAACCATCATCCCACCGAATGTCGGGCCCATCCGGTTGACGCCATCGTACTCGGACAATTCCATACCTACCATCTCATCCCATTAGCACCGTGGCTGAACCCGGTGAGCGACGAACGGAAATACCCACCCGCCATGACCAGGCCTGGTACCACCTCGCGCGTTCCCATGACGATGTTTTCCTCTGCTTCTTTCATGTCCAGTCCGCGCATTCCCCCCAACCGCTCGTGCAGACCCGCGCTCACGAGTCGCTTTGCGCAGAAAGCACCCATCGGCCCGTCGTGCCCCGTCGCGCTCACGACCACAGGCGCAGTAATGGTATTTGGGTCCATGCAGGACTGCGAGTCGTGATTCTGTGCAACGAGCGTCCAGTTCGTCACGACGCCAGCGACGCGGCGGCCGTGCACCACGAGATCTTCCACCGCCGTCGCGTTGAACATGATCACATTCGGCATGCGCAAGACCTTCGAGAGAATCGTCGAAGTGAAGAGTGCCGCGTGCTTGACGACCACAAAATTATCCTCGTCTTCGAATGGGACGTCCAGCTCGGTCAGGAAGCGGTCTGCTGGCTTGCGGACGACCTTAACGTGGAGGGAGGATAATGAAAATGTAAGGCATGGGATCGAAGCAAAAGGAAAGACCAGCATACCATGGGTGTCATGAGCTGCCCGCCAAGCCACGCGCCACCACCTGGAGCAACATTCGCCTCCAGAATGGTGACCTTGAGGTCAGGGCGGGTCTTTGCGAGATGATAAGCGCAGGAGAGCCCAGCGCTCCCAGCACCGACTATGACAACATCGGATACGGCGCGCTCGTACATCATGTCGAAGTATCTGATGCCATAAGGGCAGGACACGGACGGGAAGAATTCAATGGTTACCTCTTTATCATCGCGCGCGAGACTTGCGCCTCCTTGACCGGCGGCGCAGATCTGTAGTCTGCGGCAGCATAATCAGCGACATCCCGGCTCTGCATCCCAGAGGCAGAGGCATTGTTGGGAATGGCTACCGTCGGCATGATGGGGGATAGGGGCAGTTCCTGGGTCTGCGATAATTTCCCTTTTTGTACTTGGGAAGTCGGAGAAGCTCCGCAGAGTTGAGACTGGCCGTTCCCTCCACCAATACCAATGAGGCACCTGGCTGTTACAACCGCCAGATGGGGCAGATTGGAAATCACGAATATAGGATGACTATTCCACAGGGAAAGGTGGCATCGGACCGCCATCAATTTGTTCCTCTCGATAAATCCCCGTCGCTTACAAGTTGGGAGGGCACCGCGAGATACGAAATAACCGATCAGCAATTTGTACTGGCCAGCCACCTTGATTGAGCGCTACATCGTAACAGATAGGAAGACTACATCGCATACAACTGGTCCATGATCCTACTCAACAAAAGTAAAAGTCAGTAATCACCTTCCATAGGTCACCATATTCAAGAAAGAGAGGATCAGTGCGATCGAGATCGTTATAACGCGATCTCTCAACGGATAAGCCGGACATATATCAACCCTCTTTCCGAAACTACCTGAAGCAGTTTCCAAAGGGTCATCTGGCCCCGGCAAAATATCATCACAAGACAAAGAGGTGCCAGAAGGAATGAGATGGACAGGTTCAAATGCTCACCGAAATTCTAAGATACTAGTTCACGACGTCACGTAGACCACCGGATGACCAAGGTATAGCACCTCCTTCAGTCATCTTCCTCATCCGTGAGCTCTTCGCCAACATGAACCCCATTGTGACGGTCAAGCCCGGGTCTACGCGCCCAGGAGTGACCATCTGTGTATGGTAATGCCCGGAAGGGGAAGAGTAGGGTATAAATGGAACTATTCGGTATAAGTTCTAACACAGGACGGAGACAGGAAGATACGTACTATCCATCAGGTCCGATATTAAAAAAGAGCTGGAGATTCTTCAGCTTTCTGCGAACATTAACCTTAGGCCAGATGATTTTTGAACAAACGAAGAACAAACCCAAGGTCATAAGAGTTTTGGAATGTCTGCGAGAAGAGTCAGAGGGACTTAAAGAAAAGGCGTTATTGGGGGCACACCTCTCCTCGGGACGTAGCAACCATGTGGTAGTGCTCGTGATCGTGACTTTCCACGGCTGTCTCTCCGACAGATACGCCCCATAAATGCCATACAAGCATCGTGGCAATAGCTAGGCACATCACGACACACAAGAAGTAGACGAGAGTGAAGACGATAGGCGACATTCGATGCTCCCAACGGTCCTAGAGAGAAGGTCCTGTGCTCAGGCACTCTGCACACAAGGGTTTGAACTCACGTCAAAATCGAATCCAAGAGCGACGAGCAAATGCGGCCAACCAAAAGCGACAAAGCAGAAGGTGGCTATAACGACGTATGCCCTGGAGAAGACCTCTCAGAGGGGCATAATGAAGGCGGAGAAGGCAATTACGAACATGAACATGACAAAATGACGTTCATTATAGAGGCCGACACACTGGTTTATCCCTGCAGTGGCTAAATATTGTGCAGCGCCGGATGTACATTATAACATACACTAACACGGAACAGTCAGCCGCGAACGAGAAGCTGGTATAGGTGTTTACGCACTGGGCAATGATGGTCATACTTCAACACGCAGCGATTGCACACCCGACAATGGTGTGTCCTCTAAACGATGTTCGCGGGGGATGAGGGTGGTACGTAGACCTGGATGACGGTGTGTTGCCTCACCTCAGGTTTGATCTCGCGGCACTTGGAACACTTGGTTGTAGATGCAGGGGTTATGTTCAGATTTGACGACCAATGCACGCCGTTGGTCAACGGTCTACTGGATGCGTGTCGTTTCTTCGCCCAAATGAAACTGTGGCCGGCACGCTGCGGAGGGTCGCTTGCAAAGCCCGGGGATACTGTGCATGCGAAGTAATAGTGTGCGAACATGTTGATGATGATAAGAATGCACGGAACAATAGATAGCCACGGCCATGTAATAGTCGGAAGAATGACATCGACTAATAGATCAGAAGGTGATATTAGCTGTGACAGAGTGCCAAGAATGAGAGACCTACGGAAGCAGAGTGTTCCGAGGATGAAGAGAAGGGTCGCAATGGCAACGAAGAATGGACCCGCAGCCCCTGTGAGTCTGTCTCCCCAGCGTTCTATGCGTTTGAAGCAGGCAAAGACAAAGCGCGGGCAGGCACGGGGCATGATGGATGATGGTGCAGAGTCGTGTCTGCTGCGCGCGTTAACGCTCCTGGCGCTCCGCGGAGATCGCAATGCAGTATATAAAGGCCACAGCGGCGTATTTCAATGCTGGCTTTGTTGGATCAAAAGATGCACCGTTTTCTCTCTATAAGAGTAAATTGACATTGACTTAGGCTCCTCGCTCGTCTGCCACGCAGTCGGCCTTCAGCGTCAAGGCTCGGCGCCGACGCGGAGGGTAGCCACTAAATACGCGCCAACTCCACTAAGGATAGGCACCTCATTGAATGGGATTAACATACACACTAGGCAGTAACCTTCAATACGGGATCATGCAGGCCAACTACATGCTCTCAGAGGATCCCCTCTCTTTAGACCGGATCAGGTCCATCCTCATCCGCCTCGAAGACACGATCATCTTTTCTCTGATCGAACGTGCTCAGTTTGCTCACAACCCCAAAATTTACGAGCGCGGCGTTTTCAAGGAACTCGAAGCTCTCGAGTTTAACGGGAGTTGGCTCGAATGGTTTCTGAAAGAAACAGAGGTTTTCCACGGTGCGCAACGCCTTTTCCTTTGCCCTCGATGACCGACTCACTGACTTTTTCTTCATAGCGAAAGCACGGAGATACACAAGGCCAGTGCCATTGGCTTGCGGAGCCTTCCTGCGTCTGACGTACAAGACAGCCCGGACGAGTATCCCTTCACGACAGGACTCCCAGATCCTGTCCTTCCGCCGCCCGAGTACCCACCCATCCTCTATCCAAACGCGATCAACGTGAACGCATCTATACTCTCCTTCTACATCCGTTCGATTGTCCCGCGCGTCACCGTGCAAGCATCTCTTGCCCTTGCATTCCTCAAGCGCTCCAAGGGTATGACCAACGAAGAGGAACTCGAGGATGACGGAAACTACGGCTCGGCTGCGACCGTTGACGTTGAGGTGCTCCAAGCGATCTCCAAGCGCGTCCACTACGGTCTGTCGTTTTCAATCTTATCAGCTGTTCCTCCAACACCCACGACCCTTTCTACAGGCAAATTTGTGTCCGAATCGAAATTCAAGCAAGACCCCGCCGCCTTCATTCCCCATATCCAGCGAGGCGATGCCAACGCGCTCGCCGCCCTCATCACAAAGCCCGAGGTCGAACGTTGCTTGCTGGTACGTCTCCGGAGGAAGGCGATGCTCTACGCGCAGGATTTTGCCAGCGACGGGGAGCCGCTGCCGAACGGCACCGGCAAAAGCAAAATTGACGTTGACTGCGTGGTCGATCTGTATGAGAGTCACATTATCCCTTTAACGAAGCAAGTCGAGGTACGCGGTCTTATGGCATCCTTGATTCAACGAGTGACGTGGTTCTCTAGGTCGAGTATTTGCTCCAGAGGTTGGACGGGCTGTCGCAGGAAGAGATAGAAGAACTTGCGAACTCCAAGCGTCAATGTTAGTCGCTACGTCGCCCCGCGAATAGACCGTAGTTTGAGCGTACGAAGCAAGCTTAATGATGGACGGGCAATAGGCATTCCGTCCGGAACTATCATCTACTGGGGCACACCAACGCTATGGTAGTTCGCCTTACCGGGTGGCCCTTGAAGGTGTCTGCGTGAAAATCGCTATTCCTTATTATCTGACTGTCTTGTGTGCGGCGGGTTCAAAATGCGCTCCAGAAGACGCAACGTTATCGGTTGAACAGCATCAGCGTGTTATATTATATTACCGGGTCACATCAACCCTCCTAATCTCGTGAGCTACGCGACGATGTTTGCCAGTATCCAGAAACATGAGCAACTTTGGTGCCCGGCGAATGAAGACAAGTAGAAACAGCAACAGGATGGAAGCATGGATGACGTAAGATGGCTAGTGGATCTTGG
>QLOZ01006193.1:5039-15887 GCA_003314065.1 Lactarius sp. MG50 | reverse complement strand
CCTACTGATGTACTTTTTATTTTTATAGCTTTACCACCTCCACCTCCAGCCTGTCGAGTCTGACCCCGTCGCATTCGGGATGCGGCCGCTGCCACGTCAGAAGCGTCACTGCACTCGCGCCTGCACCGCGATCGCCGCTGCCATGCCTGCACCGTCACCGCTGCCGTGCCAGCCCCATCCCCGCGCCCGCGGCAGCCCTATGGCTGCGGCCGCTACTGCGCCAGCAACGTCACTGCACCCGCACCTGCACCACCGCCGTGGCTGCTACCGTGCCTGCCGCGGTGCCGCGCCACCACGGCCGCTGCCACGCCAGCGCCGCCACCGTGCCAGCAGCGCCACCGTGGCCGCTGCTGTGCCTGTCCCGCCGCTGCGACTGCCGCCGTACCTCGTCACCACGGCCGCTGCCACGCCAGCGTCGCCAGCGTGCCAGCAGCACCACCGCGGCCGCTGCTGCGCCCGTCCCGCCACCGCGACCGCCGCCGTACCGCGTCACCGCGGCCGCTGTCACGCCAGCGTCGCCACCGTGCCAGCAGCGCCACCGCGGCGGCTGCTGCGTCAATCCCGCTGCCGTGACTGCCGTGGTGCCGCGACCGCCGCAGTGCCACGACCGCCGTGGTGCCGCGACTGCCGCGACCGCCGCGGTGCCGTGACCACGACCGCCATCATGCCAGCGTCACCGCGGCCGCTGGTGCGCCAGGCCATCGCCGTGACTGCCGCCGTGCCGGCAGCGTCACTGGCCGCTGCCGTGTGAGCAGTGTCACTAGACCTAGATCATTGCTGCTGCTGCTGCTGCTGCACAGTGCTGTCACCTAGCGGGAGGTGGATTAATACACTTAACTACTTACTTAGGCTACTTAGGGACCACTTGTAATACTTAGTACATTCCATACTTGCCATGAATATACACTTTGACACCTTTTGAATTGCTTGAACCACTTAAATGTGACTTAATTCAACTTTTACAACTGCTTACACTATGGCTTGAGACTGATTGAGACTGACTTATAATATTACTTAGATTTTTGCTTAGTTTAAGTCCAGTGCTTAGTTCAAGTCTGGAATAAGCTTGAAAATAAGCTGAGTAAGTTGATTTCAAGTCAAATTCATGGCGAGACTTGGCTTATACTAAGTAATTTTGCTTAATGGACTTAGAGCTTAATGCTACTTAGAAATGTTTTCAAGTCATGATAAGCAACCTTAAGTGCCATCAAGTTAGTTTAAGTTTTTTTGACATTTCGCTGATGAAGTGAATGCACTGATGACGTGAATACATGAGATCGCAGCAAGAAACACCATCACTCGCCTCGCCTTTGAGGCACAATTCACTTGGGGACCCTTCACATCCTCTGCATTGGCCTTACTCGACTCTGTCATCGACGAAGACATGATCATGACGGATACCTGGTGAAGCTGGGACGTCTTCAGACCTGACAGGAGGGCAGTGTTACAGTTTTGACTTCATGCTACTACCTTTCTCTTTCTTCCCTCTTCGATCTTCCACCCCTTGAGTATCTCGAACCCTTGACACTGGGTTCCATACCTAAGGGAACTGACACTGTGTGCAGTCTCAATCTCATAAGGCTCTCCAGTGCCTGCACAGCTCTCAGTCTCGCAGGGCCGATACAACATCAATATGCTCAGAGCTCGAGTGTAACACTTATAGTACTTTTTCTTGACAGTTTAGGGACTTTATAAAGTACAATTTCACTTCAAAAAGTCCCAAGTGACTTTCTCAAGCAAACGGACCCAGCATAAAAAGTCATGAGGACTTTTTGGCTTTTAAGACTTATTTCACTTTATTTACTTTTCAAAGTCGTTAAAGTGCCCTCAAAAGCACTTGGAGTTTTCCTGATGTTGTGAATCCTCAGATCCTCAGGCCAATTGCCTGACTTTGAACCTCCCCTGTGGACCCTTGACATTGGGTTGCATGCTTAAGGGGACTGCCACTACACTTGATCTCAAGCCCAAGACGTGTAGCATCTGAGTCCAGCTTTGACTCAGCAATAGACCAATATGATACACCCAGTGCTCAGGTGTAACATACATCCCCTGCAGCTCGCAAACGTTTGTGAGCTGCAGGGGGTGATGACTGTGATGTGGGGGCCATGCCGGTGTTGATGACGTAGTGGCAGAGTGTCATTAAGGTACCTGTGAGGGGCAATTATTAGTTAGTAGGAGTATTTAAAAAAATACTAACAGCAGCACTGGCACATTCAAAAGAGCATGCTGCTGATGCTGATCATGACCCACAATCAGGTATGCTCTACCTATGCTACTTATGCCACTATAACTGATTTGACTAAATAAATGCTTTATATTTCATTTTCCCGCAGCAAGGTCTCCGCCAACAAAGTTGGCATTTCTAGTCGGGAAAAGACCCAACCAATCGCCTTTCCGAATTGAGAACAAATATTAGTCAGCTGACAGACTGAATCGAGAACTGTGCATTTTTGACGTTGACGCCTTCCAGGCAATGCTGAAACACCTCCACTCTAGATCTGCGTAAGAACTTCACGCCTGGCATCATCTTAGCGTCAGCGATCCTTCGTTTAGGGGAAAAATGGGCCATGTGCGGCATAAAGAATCACCTTTGGCGTTTGTTAAATTCTTGAATCCCAGCAAGACCGCTCGACCAATATGCTCACAAACGCACGAGTCGGAGGGTGCGTCATTTTCTTTCTCGAACTGGGGGAGATCGTGTTATCTTATTAATTGTGCAGACTTGTGCAGGGAAAGATATATGCGCTGGCAGTACAGCTGGGGCATGTAAAGGAGCTGCAGTCTCTCCAAATTGAGCGCAGCCTGTGGGTCATTGACCCACTAGGCGACATCTCAGAGGGATGCCGACGACACAACCTCCGTCATAAGTACAATTCTTCTTTCTATGCTTCTCTATCACCTCAGCCCTAGCACCCACTTGACGAGGTCGTCGCACGGACAGAAGCCGAAAAATTGACGAAGAACTTTGATCTCCTTCGGTTCATCTCGATGCTCGAGTTTCTGACCACGCTCGCGCTCAGCACGGGGCGCCTCCTTAAAGCCCAGTCCCTTTCCTCTCCTCCCCTCTACCCCGCTTCCTAAACCAATGTCGCTCTGTCTTACAGGGGACACCCTTGACATCCTTGTGGCAGGGCGCTAAATCCTCATCAGTTGGAACCCGCCATTTATTGGAGTACTGTGATGTAGGGGCGAATGTCGATGATACGGGTCATTCATCAACAGGTGTGCTTGCATCTGCGTATCTGTAGACAATCACGAGTTGCGTCATAGAAACTAAAATACAAACTTCTACCGAGTGCGGCGTTAATAACTGAATGTGTCGTCGTACGATCACAGGAACAGTCTCCGTTGCCGCTTGCTGTCCTGAAACCTAATCGTCGCACCATGTCGTTGCAGGACGTCTCCTGTGGCTGCGTTGATGTGGCGCCTGTGAACTAAACAAATGTCTCCGATGTTTATGCCGCGCCGGCCTCGTCTGAGGCCCGCCTGAGACGCCTGAGCAGTCTGTAGTTTTACCCAATGTGTTCGTCTTAACGTTCTGGGCAGTCCGAGTAGTTATACCTGTGTCTGGGCTGGTCTGAGGTCAAGCAATAACACTTAATTTGAAATTTGTATTTTCACAGACTCACAGTACATGTAGTCAAATGCTTTCTTAACATTGTTTCAAATCTATGCTACTAGCTAGTGACTCGTACTGCACGTTGCCCCAGGAGGGGAGGGGCAATATCCATGTGTGTCGCATTGAGGAAATCAGGGCGCACAAAGTTGCCATGGTCGAGTAGTGGAGGCAGGTCCGCGTCGTCGTACCGCCCGCCGGCGCCGGGGAGGATGTCCGCGCTAGCTACGTGCTGGCGCAGCTTGCCGATAGCGTTGTCATAGATGTCGCAGGGTACTAACTTACTACTGTAGTTGATGGAAAAGTCACGCGTCCATGTGCGACTTAAAGACCTTACACTGGCAAGTTGACGTCCGTGCCTTTGGCACGGGATGCGAGCTTGCGAGTAACCTGGGGCCTTCTTTGCCGAATATTCTCACGCCCGGACGCTCTCTCACCCGCCCGTCGCTAACAACTGACTATCGTGTCGCCTAGTCCCGAACAGAGTTAACTTGCCCAACCATTCCACTAGACCCCTCACATCCTTCTCTTGGCAACTAGGGCCCTGGTATCAACCACAAGTTCCCCTTCGTTGATGTCTTTGACTCAATTTACTTGCGTGGGTTCAACTTTGTGACCCAAGTCTTTCAGGTAGCCAAAGATGTCAACACTGGCCAAGAAGTGTTCCTCAATCCCTTTGGGCGCATCGAAAATATCTTAAACGGCTGGTGACTCACACAGAAATCTCACCGACTAAAGACTACGACGGATGTATTTGCCTGGATCGTCATTACAGCATTACCCTCGATCGGTGCGGTTGCGACAACGAAAGTGATATCTGGCTATCAAGACCGAGTCGTTTCAGAGAACTTTCGATGCGCCCGAAGAGATTGACTAGCCCATTGTGGCTATGCTGGCACCCTTTGCCGACTGTGAGAGTCGGGTGTCAAAGGGATTCAAGTTAGCGCGAGGGACGGAGGTATGTGTAGCGAAGAGGACACAGATGCCGACAGAAATTTGCAGGTGAAGGCCCTACCTGATACGGTGCCGAATGCGCTCACCCCTAAGGGCCACGTGAGTCTACTGTACTGAGCGTAGAACCTCGGTAGCAGGACGTCCAACACACTCCTTCCATAACACGTGCGACCTACCTCCGATGTGGACTCGGAGTACCCAGGCCGGACTCAATTGCCTCTCATGACCGCTATAGTCGACACATACAACACTCGCAACACGTCACCACGTCTGCTGGACGCCAAGAAGCCCCTAGTCCGGCAATGATTGAAATCAATAAGGCGGCCTTTGCGACGCGGACATGACATGACCCTTGGGGAAGTCCCAGACTGATTAGTGTTTTACTTCTTGTAATCTAGCTGACCTATGCTCACTTGACACTGTATAGGCCGTGAATTGGATGGGCGCATCGGGTGAATTCTTACGTGGGTCTGCATAGAAGGTGAACCCATCCCTTGCATGTCGATGCCCACCGATTGAGGAGTTTGAGACTGGTGTACACGGCCACCCATCATTACCGAGTTCTTGATATGTTCTACGTACTCTACGACCCATCAAGGAAAGGTCGAGATGTGGTGTTGCCGCGGTGATTATCGATTTATGTGGGAGGAAGATTACTCCTTTTGATCAATCTATCATGATATCTGAGTCGCGTATGGCGTCATCTGTGCAAGTGCGTGATCATCATAATCCTCTGCCAAACAGGTTATTCTTCATCCACACTTCTAATTGCACACCATGTATCGTTGGCTATGCTGTCATCGATGTCGTGAAGCCACATGGTGCCTCACCTTCAATCCATGTCAATATCTACCGAAAGAGGATACAGTATGTCGCCAACTGAGACAACGCTAAACTGACTCCCCTCCTTAGTGTGGTAGATGGGTGGCCATCATGTATCGTTATGTATACGGATAAAGAAAATGGCAGAAAAAAATCATGACATGTGGTTGTTACACTTAGGTACTGTACCCGGTAGACTAGACATGTAAACGCCAAGGTGTGGGCACCATATTCTGATAGCAATTTTGTATGTCGTAACGTCCTTCATATGACGCTATATGGAATACTGAAGTGCGTACGTCTAACGCACGCGCGAGTTCGAGAAAATGGGACAGGGACACAAATAAAAAGAGAGAGAGAGACAGGGGGAAAGGGATTCACGCCGACACGTTTTGCTTAACGAGGAGGAAGTCCTATACGGTTATAGCTTTACTTCACTGCCCTTCAACAGGGCTTCTACTGATCTTATATACCAGGGCGTGATATTACGACTGAGGCACAAACAAGAAGGGGAAATAATGATGGTAGTGTAGGGAACGAATTTGGCTTGTCAGAGAAAGCGGCGATGTATGAGGGCCTAGGATGCATGTAGAGAAGAGGAACGGATTAGGTGTCACGGGCGCTCCGAAGCACCTCATTCCGAGCGTAACGGCATGTCTCGCCTTACAATACGGTCCTGCTCCTATCATCCTCTGTCTCTATATCCGTGTCATGCTCGAGTAACAGGCGCGTGACTTCGAGCGGCGGGGGATGGTTCTCTGAGTCCAGGCTGGAAGCCAGATGCAACGGGGTCGAGTGTGCATTATCCCATGTTTTCATATCTACATGTGGCCAAGCAATAATTGATCGTTGTCTAAGTGACGATATCGTGATGCTAGGTGCAAGAGAGTCCGGCCGTCGAGAGTTTAAGCTCTGATGTCTGCATTGCCTGCGAGTAGAGTACGTCTAGTGAAGTCTTCGAGTACGCGTAGGTGGTAATGATGCAAATCATAGTGGTACGAAAGCGTCACATACTGGCAGAAGTAAGAATTGAAAACCATTCGTGGCGTCGGGCGTTAAACAAAGGCCATGAGGTATTCAATCTATGACCTAGCGCCGGGCGAAGCGAAAATAGCGTGAGGCAACTGAAAGAGCTGGTCATCACTACGATATGGCCAGAAAAGGGGAGGAACTTACTGATGGTAGCGGCAAAATTAAAGGCTAGACGAACATATAATCAGATACATATACCTTAGCAACACAGTGGGATGTACCGATGAAGCAGCAGTAAATCCCGACGTCCCGCCAGCGTTGCGAATATTTGATGTTGAGTGACAAGAAGAACTCATCACCGACCTTGGCTGAAGTCAGTGCAACGACGTGAGGTTTCCTGCCCACGACACTCACAGAATACTGGCAATATCTACACCCCGCAGAGTCTTTCGGGTTGTCAAGGTAGCCGCCTGCAGCGTTCACGAAGTCGCTTGCCCAGGCCCCACACGTTTGGCCAGATGGCGGATTAAACACAGCAAATTCGTCCGGCTTACACGTTATTTTTAGTCCACTGCAAAAAACCAACAGTCAGATGAGTCACAAGATAGAGCCGCTAGACACATACTGGAGCTCTGTCGACAACATCGGGGCCAACACCCGAGTGTAGGGGTCCAACTGGTATAACCAAGATCTCCAGAACTTGACGAGCGTGGGATAAGGGATTGTCACTCCGCACATGTTACTAAGAACGATCTGGATTGGCGATGTGAAGAGGGAAGCAATCTGGATACTTGGTGTGATAGATGCAACTAGCTGACCAAGAGTTACAGCAAACAATTCCGTGATCAAGACAACAAGGAACTGGAAGCCAGTGCCGTTCGTACCAGCAGAGCCTTGACCGAAATGCATGGGATATACCTGCGGGATGTATAACCCGGTGGACTTTGTAATTGCCAGTGGAGCACTCACCATCAATACCCAGTAGAAGACTGCGCAGAGCACGGCATACGGAATCTCGCCAAGTAGTTGGCCTATAGCGAAGACGTACGGGGAGTAGATTTTACTCGAAGCCTCGCGAATAAAAACGCGACGATTCATGAGAAATATTGCCTCGAGCTGGGGGACGACGAGAACAGGCAGAACGCTAACCCAGAAACTGAACAATCATCAGATATTATCGACGCCGGTACGGGCTAGATGCTTACATGCCAAAGACGCGATATTGCAGGTCTCGTGCGCTATGCCCTAGTTGAAGGAATGGCAGTGATACGAAGAGGGATACGATCAAATGGGAGAAGAGTCGTGTGAAGATATAAGCAGGCGACCTCCACAACGAAAGGGCATTCCGCTGCACGACGATCCTTATCTGGTACCACAGTGGCGTCGCATCTGGATGCGTATTTCAGTAACGGGGCTGGCGGTGATCTCGAATCAAGCGGATGTACATGCTGAGTGGTTTGTGCCAACCGGTCGATCACGAACCAACGACTCATGCTTGATCTCCTCAATCTCCGCCTTTGTGCGAGTAAATTCTGGAGAGTCAAGCCAGATGTCCTTCCAATCACGGTCTCCAATCCTGGGGGTAATACCCGCTCCAATGGCTTCTAGCATGTATTCGGCAGGATTGACGTTCGATGGACATGGCGCGCCATACCGTGCAAAATATTCGCGCATCACATGCGAGTCCTCACCGATGTCACCAAAGTAAATCGTACTTCCACCCTTTCCCAGCAACAGTAGCCGATCGAAGCTCTCGAAAAGCAGTGACGAGGGTTGGTGAATGGTGCACAATATGGCTTGTCCACTGTCGGCCAACTTGCGTAGGAAACGGACGAGGTTCCAAGCGCTCTGCGCATCTAGTCCCGAGGTGGGCTCATCTAAGAAAAGAAGCAGTTCTGGTTTGCTTGCGAGCTCGACACCTATGGTAAGCCGTTTGCGCGCCTCAACGCCAAGACTCCAGACGACCGCCTCTGAGAGATCCTGTAGCTCAAGAAGCTCGATCATATCCTCGACATAGACATCCTTTTCTTCTTTGGGAACATGGAAAGGTTGACGGAGATATGCAGAGAAGCGCATAGCTTCGCGAACGGTAGTATTCTCTTCGTGGACGTCCATTTGTTCGGCTGCACGTGACATCAATGGTAACGTTTGTGCAAGATATAGGAAACACTACTAGTAACCATATGCAGTTCCGCGAGCAAAATCAGCGCCGAGCGGTCGGCCGTCGATAAGGATATTTCCAGACACCACACCGATGTTTTTCCTCTGAGCAAGAACATCGAGACACGTCGTTTTACCGGCACCAGAGGCTCCCATTAGGGCGGTGAGGGTACCTGGTTTTACATAGCCGTACACGTTATTGAGGAGCTGCAAGGAGCCCCCCGCGACAGGGACGTGATAGTTCAACCTTTCCCAAGTAAACGCTTTCCGATCCATGAAAACATCTCTGGAGTCGAATATTGGTACCGAGCTTCTACGAGAACCATGAAACGCACGGATCTCTCTTTGTCTTTATCCCATCCACGGCACGTATTTTCTCCTGGCGCTCCGCTTCAGCTTTCTGGGCTTTACGAGCATTCAGTTCCTTGTTTAGCTTCTTCGTTGTAGATGTGTCCTTCGCGAAGAAGCTAACACCAGTGGCACCACCCCGTACGAGTCGCTGCTCAGGCAGAGAAATCATTAGCAGCATTTCGACGTGACTTCGACTATACTTACTGGGAAGATCTCAATGACGACCGTCTGTGTGAACCAAAAGAAAAGAAGGAACGCGACAAGTACAACGAAATCCCGGCGCCAAAGGTCATCCGTATTGAGGTCATAACCAACCTTGATATAGTCTTTGCCAGACACAATGCGGCTACCAGTCCGGGCCCCAAACAGTGTGCACACCTGGTTCGGGCCCAATTCGACGCTGCACGATACATCAGAAATCCGGTGTCAATCCTAATCACGAAAAACACCATACGGATACTTAGTAATATTCCCGGCGTTGCGCGGGACAACATAAGCGCCATCGCACGTGAGCTTTTAAAGAGTCAAGGGGTGAAATTACTGCATAAAGGGAAAAGAGGAGAAGAATACGTACGTTGAGCTGCTGAAACTCATTTTCCATGAGGGCAGACCATGCATAATTTACTGGATTTATGTAAAACTGGTGCGACGTGATGAGCAGACGGCGATATCATCGCATCCAATTGACTTACGATCCAGAACAACCAGCGCTTCATGTGATTGACCGGGATCATGTATCCGGCATACAGTATGATGATCGGGAAGAGGGACACGGCCACCCTGAAAGCTGTGTCGAAGTTGCTACAGAATAATCCGATTGTACGGAAGAAGCCCTGCATCGTCAGGAATGTGATGTAATTTATGAGATGGAACGTGAAAAATCTGCCCGGTGGACGAGCAAGACGGGTCATAAAGTAGATGATGATATCATAAATCAAAATTCGTATGGCAGAGAATGGCATGTCTGCGAGTGCGTTGGCAATCTGAACGGCGGCAGGGCGGTAGAAGCCGTAGCCCGTCTGCTTTTTAGTAATCCGGCGACCGAGCATTTGCGTGGGTATCTGCCGAGAGCATCAACTTCCGTATGTGCGTGCTTAATATGTAAGAAGGGGACAGACCTCAATGAGGGTAGCCAAGGATGAGACAAGAACTGCAACGAACAGCACACTGCTACGGGTGAATGCACCGGCGGACGTAGGGGGTAGGTTGTAGTAACAGCCGCCGATGAAGAATGCGAGAACCTAGGTTGATAATACCTTTGTACGGGGCATTCTGTTAGGGGGAGGACCACTAACGGTCATGAAACCAAAGTTGGTGTATATCTGGAATTTGTCCTGCAACCTCATTTGGAATTGTCTACGCGCCAAGGCGATAACTTGATCCTTGAGGCCAAGGGTGTAAGGGCTCTTCAAAGAGACGCCCCTTTTCTTATCCTCAGCGACGGCAGCGCGGAAGGCTTCCTGGTCCGTCTTTTCGGTCTCCATACGTAGTTTGTACTTCCCAAGCTGATCGATCATGTCTCCAGCAAGATCCGAAGATCGGAAGGCAGCCTCAAGGGCCATTGGAGTACTAGGGACATCAGCCTCTGATCTACCAGGGGCAAACTGGCGTTCGTTTGCGTCTGTACAACCAGTAAGGTAGTCGGCTGTGCTCTGGCGAAGAAGTGACCGGTATCCGAGCTGTTCAAAGTACGCTCGCGCCTGATCTGGGGACCCAAAGTATACCGTGCGTCCTTGATCTAGTACCATGACTTTGTCGAATAGCTCGTAAATGCCCTCGCCAGCTTGATACCTAGCAAATATTGTAAGCTCAGCAGAGAACCGGAGAAGCAATCCCCTTACAGAGTGGCCAGCGTTGTCTGGCCAAGGACATCAGTCATGATTCTAAGAGAGCGCACAAAATCCAGCGCGGTAGACGCATCCAGACCACGAGAAGAATTATCCCAACATTGAACACGAGCCCGAGTTGTCATC
>QLOZ01006184.1:0-12344 GCA_003314065.1 Lactarius sp. MG50 | reverse complement strand
AATCTCCCTGTCACCTCCTGTGCACAGATCCCAGCGGCGCCCAGTGACGATACTCTGAGGGCGCACGCTCCTTCCTAATTTTTGGACTACCTGCTCGCCAGATTCAACTTTCTTGGTTCTGAGGTTTCGTCTTGGTCTCCCTGTACATTCCTACTCTTCTCTGTCGATCCCTCGCGTCTTCCTTTCATAGATTTGTCTTACTCCCTCTACCTGACTTCTCGGTGCTGAGCCCTCGTCTCTACTTGACTGTGCTCGTCTGTGGTACTGTACCCTTCTGTGTCGGCATCGTGCATGCCTCCATTCCCCTTTCTGTCTCTGTGCTTTCTTGTATCTCACTTCCAGTTCACGTCTCTTACTTTCCTATCCGTTCTCTTCGTACCCGCTGACTTCATATGATTACTTCTTACACTGTACTCTACGATTTCTGCCACGCGATCCTGTGTTTCCTCTGATGTACTTAAAGCTCTCTGTTCTGTGGAATAGATGGGCAAGCAAGCTACTAGCATTTTAGAGCTGTTGTGAGCCCACCTCCTCTTCCCTTTCATGCCTCAAACCTTTGAGAACGTCTTCGCCATTGCACCTCCTTTGCCGCCTTCTTTCTCCCTTCGAACTAGTGAGTTTGGAGGGAGAAAGAGGGCAGCGAAGGAGGTGATATGGCGAAGGCAAAGGCTGGATGCATTCTCAATGGTTTGAGGCATGCACGAGAGAATCACGCTGAGAGGAAGAGGAAGGATGTGGGCTCACAAACAGCTCTAAAACGCTGGTGGCTTGCTTGCCCGTATATTCCACAAAACAGTGAGCTTAAATACATCGGTGGGAGCACAGGATCGCGTGGTAAGAATTGTAGAGTACAGTATAGGGGGTAATCATACAAAATCAGCAGGCATGAAGAGGATGGATTGTAAGGTAACGAATGCGAACCGGAAGTGAGATACTCAGAGACAGAAAGACAGAAGGGGGAATGGAGGGGGACACGACATCGACGCAGAAATGTAGAGTGACACAGATGAGCACAGGCAAATCGAGATGAGGGCTCAGGGCCAAAGATCCAGGCAGGGGAAGTAAGATGAATCTATGAAAGACGGACACGAGGGATCGACAGAGAAGAGTAGGAATGTACAGGGGGATCGAGACGAGACCTCAGAACCGAGAAACCTGGCAAACCAGGTGTTCCAAAAATTAGGCAAGCGCGCGCGCCCTCAGAATATCATCACTGGGTGCCGCTGGAGTCTGTGCACGAGGCGACAGGGAAATTAATGAGAGATTACCATAAATGGACAAGAACAAAGAGAGGACAATGAGAACACGAGGCACGTAGCTGGCCGAGGCACAAGATCTAAGTGGTGCGCGAGGTGACACAGCCAGGTAGTCTAAAGAGAAAGAAAGAGATAAGCGAGACAGGTGGTGGTGTTAAGCACGCGAGCGGGGCAGAGGGCGAGGAGGTGGTGGCCTTGGTGGCACGCCGAGGTACGAGGGTCGTTGCGGCATCGCCGAAGTCAGCGGTTTTGAGGGCGAAGGGGTATGAAACGTGCGATTCACGAGGGCAGCGGACACCGTGACGCTGACCTTACAGCATCCGCAAACTAGTGGGAAACTCAATTTTCAGCGCGTTTTTTCTAGCTCCCGCCTTAGGCTAATTAGCCCTGCTGCGAAAATCCCCGAGCACTAGTCCGCTAGCGTTGAGTTGCTCTTACTCCAATCCAAATATTGTGCAGTGAGCGTTAACAGTGCCAGTGATAACCCAAGCCTCAGGCCGGGTCTAGGACATCGAACCTACCCCGACCGTCATCTCGCCCAGTCAGTGCACACCATTCGTCAACGCTACTTGCCGCAGCAAGCGTTGCATATGTTCAGCAACTGCGTCGTAAGCGTAGAGACCGATTGTTCTGGCCAGCTTCTGTGAGCCGGCGAGTCCGGTGTCAGAGTCGCTTATCCTCCTCTCGTCCAGCGTGGGTTCCTCACCCGCGGACATTGGTACGCTCATAGAAGGATGGGTCTGCCGCGGAAGTGTCAACGACAAAACCTTCGAGTACTAGTAATAAGGCTCTTCCACCTCGGTGCGTCGCCGCTTGCCTAATGGCTTTGGTCCTTGGTTGATTGGTGTGTGTGAGTATTTTCCTCCTTATCATTTCCATAATTGTAGCCATCACCCCTGCGCGCAAAAATGATGCCCAAGGGGGGGGGGTATCGATAGTTTAAATGCACTATCACTCGGCCACTCGGAAGGCGTCGGACTCGGAGTAGCAATAAGCATGTAGCGGAGAGAGGCGGTCAGGAAAACACGCCGCGCTCAGGAGATAACATGTAGGAACGGTGCATCACAAACCCAGGCGGGTGGGGAATGTGGGGTGCAGGCCGCGGCAAGGCGGGCAGAGGCTGAGGTGGGCCATAAACTAGTGTCCGATGAGAACTGTAGTAAAGGGTCACGGTAGAGCTAGCGATCTGCATGCGGCCGAAGGGAGCGAGAATTTATGCCAGTGAGGAAGGCAAATTACACGTACCGTAGTTGGGTCGTCATTCTTCGTGGTGGCAGAAGGATGATCTCAGGCTGTCTGCTCTTGGAATGCGGAAGGAGGACAAAAGGAGCTGAGAAAGCTCAGGCCTCCGAGTCACTGCCAGTGGCACTGGCACACATTGCAAAGCTTGGCTTCGTTCAAGTTGGTACCTGTGACACTGCCAGTGTTACTAGGTGTAGACGCTCTACCGCGAATCATAGCCACATGATTTTTTAACATACTTTACTTGCTAGTCGGAGTCGGGCTTCTAACTTGAAGTATCTCTGTGATGAACAGGACATCTTCTCCGACTCGGAGGCCGAGTCACCCGTTCGAATCACTGGCATTCAACCACGCGTAGAAGAAGCATATGAAGAGCTCTATGCGACTCCTCGGGATCGCGCTGCCAAATACAACGCTCTATTTAATAAATGTCACGGCGGCCAATCAAAGGCCTGGGTGGAACTAAGTTATACTTCTCCAGAAGGCCCTTTCATTATCTTCCGCCTCAGGAACCCGATCAATATGACCCTGTGCTTCTCACATGGCTAGTACAAGATATGCAGTCCGTATCGGTGTAAAGGCGTGTGACCAATAAGATCAAAGGGAAAAGGTACATCACAAGAGGATTACGTATACCGATATTGCTGAGTGCGTTGGTTGGCGGAGTCATAAAATGATAAACCCCACACGTGCCACGACAGAGATCCCCCTGTGTAAAGGACCCACGAGATGAATACCGGCCATCACAGGCGGCGCGGCGGGATAGCTTGCCAGTGTAGCACCTAGTAGGGGATAGGACAGGAAGGATTGGCACTGCCAGTGGATCCGACTTACAGTAATCTGCGCTGTAGATATTCAAGCTGATGGTTTCAAGGTGTCCATCTTGCAGTCGAAGGTTGTTTAGTGAGAGTTATCAACCATGACGTAATTCAATTATAACCCACGCCCCATTTTGTGCGACGCTCGCCGGCGGCCCGGGCCGTCTGAAAATTGAAATACAGTATGAATATGTCCATCAGGAAGGGTCAGGACGAACTTGAAGTTCGACACCAGTCCAGGGTATGGTTTTGATTGCTCCACATGAGACCAAGTATTCTATTCATCATGACGAACTACGTGCCTGGCCCGCGGCGATGTAATGACACAATATGTGTGCCGTGTCAGATACGGAAAGACTCTTCGACGCCACATCTCACTCCGATTGAGATTTTGACAATCATCTGCCAAGGGCTCAATACTATTATAACACCAATAGAGGGGGTGATGCTCATCCTTGCAACCAAGTAGAGCCTCTGGGGTTTGCACAGACACAGGGTGGCCTCAAGCAGAAATTCCCTTATAAATAGGTTTCAGACACCACATCAGAGAAAATAGCCTTCATACAGAACGTGTGGAGACACAATATAGCTACTTTTCCTGCCACATAACAATCATTTGACTCGAAGCCCGCGGAGGTAGGAAATAGGTACCAGCTCCCTGTGAAAGTTGCAGCAGCACACGAAATTGGACGCGCAAATTAGACGGCATATCCCCTGTCCCAAGCAGATTTCGCGGGAACAAAGATATCTCTCTCCAATGACTCCCCGCCTCCCAGCTTGGTATCCATGACTATTGACTTTTCAACGCGCACTTGGATATCGCGATTGTCTGACGTGCTGACAAAATCGTCTTGCGACTCTAGTGTCCGATCTCGGTCGGACCCGTGCTCACGCTTTGTCTTGTTGAAGCGCAAGGCGGGTGGGGCCGCAGATGGGGATGGCATCTGCGTTATGACGAGAGGCATCTGTTCCGCTCTAGCCTCTAAGTACACGAGTGGGTCAATAGGCCAGGTCTGGGCATGGTTGACTCGGAGTACGTACCCCGTGAGTGAATGATAACGCGTTGGCTCATGATCCATGTGATGGCATATCCGAGCGATGCACTACGGGCCACACGGTCAGGCTCAGCGATGATTCTGAGAAATAAAGGAGATACCCAGATGATTGAATCAAATGATTGAGGCTTCGATAAAAGAGGATATTCATAACGTTCACGGCTGTAGGAAAATAGGTTAGCTAGGAACCAATGGCCTAGCGAAAGGACATGCCCGTTAGTACGACGAAGTATATCAAGCCATCATATAACAATCTTGGTCCGGAGTAAGACTTCTGAGTACGGCCGCGCGGAAGACGACTTACATCTGCACAAGCCCCGAAATACTACAAAGAGTCAGGGATGACATGTATTTAAAATGAAATATGGCTTACGCAGACACTTCAATAGTTCTCACCTTGAGAAGGTAGAACGTCGCAATCGACAGCGTGAGACCATCATATAGCATCCCTGCAAGGTAAAAGGACCAAGTAGAGATGGGCCATAAGGGGTGAGAGCTTGCAGGCATGCAGCTAGGGTGCTCTGTCAGGAAGAGCTAGACGACGGTGGGAGAAGAAACCTACTTTCCCTGATAAGAAACGTAGTCAGGGGACCTTTAATACATCCCCACCAAAGTGAGAAAAAAAAAGTACACTCACACCTGCCATCTGAGCTACATTGTAGTGTGTGTGAGTGATAGTGACGGTGACAGGGGTTGTTTAACTCACGAATCCGGTTGGCTACAGCAGTGAACCACTCGAACTAGGCTCATATATCAAGATAACAATCTTCAGATGAGGGACAGTGACAACGGACCGCTACAGCAACGAAATACGCCGATAAAACGGTCCGACCTACCGAAACATTACGCTGGGCAATGTTGTACGTCCTGGAATTTGCTGTCAGACGCAGGGCGGGGAGTTACAGAGCCGTTAAAACTCACCGGATACCTAGGATTGCATGTGACACCATCACTTGCAGGACTTAAAAGACCGCACAACCTTGAGTACCCAGACAGCGGACAGCAGTGACACTGTACCTTTAAGTACAGGGGCGGCATAGTAGAAGTGGCCGCAGGACTTTGGTGTGAAGCCGTGATAGAAAAACCCCACATTTGTGACGACCACGACGACCATGCTTATGTACCTACAGAACGTGTGAGCAGGTCTTACAAGCGACGATATCAAAAGACATGCCGAATAAGAACAAATAGCACGAGGCCTAGGCTATCCGACATATTCCAGTCAAAACTTAATCTTCACGAGCTTGAATTGACCTTCTCACCACTTTCGATTAAGAGAAGTGTACAACCTATGTTCCGCAGCGAGGGTGATAATATAACTTGCCGCAAATGAGTCACGATAAATGGTAGCGAGACCCAGCTGGCGACGTACTCATAAGCAGCGATGGACAAAGATGCAATACGCAAGTAGGCATCTACTGAGAGAGCCCCCTCACTCGGAGAGATGGTAGTGCCAGGAGTGAGGATGCCCATGGCCAATATATCGAACTTCTTACGAGACACGCAGGAAATGTATGGGGGGTGGGCGGAAGGGAAAACCTCGCGTTCTGGTGACCATGTGATGTAGAAGTGCTGTACTTATACATACAGCAATACGATCGCGCGTGGGTTCAGCTAGTCGGAATTAGGCTCCGGTTGGCGTGCAGGACCCACCTGTCCGGCGGCAAGAACCAGGGCCGATCATATCGTGGGAGCCCACGACAACATGGATGGAAGGGACAATGGTCGTCTTGGTTCGATCGGAGGTAGTTCTTCTCACCCGTGGAGCCGCATGACGCGGTCAGTTGCATGGGCGAATGCTCAAGACAGGCTCGATCTTGTAGCAGATATTCCCAGAGGATGCTAGGAAGATTTGGGATGACTCCCAAATTTCGAACGAAGAGATCACGCGCAAAAAATCACTGAAAATCAGCGAACGAACAGATGATGCGGATGTGCGATAAGCCTGCCATTCATTCTACCATGTCATGTCGCTGCAGTGATGGGCGCATAGATTCGTATAGAATGCTAGGAGTTCGCCAGCTGATTGGCCGGAGCGGCACCCAGTGATTACAGAAGAGATCTAGCAAGCTATGTTGTCTTGGTGATTTGCGCTGCGAATTGAGGGTACTAATTGCGGTTGGTGTGACAGAGCATCCATCGTCGGCTACATACTGGGGTGCACGTGCGCCCGCCCGGGCGGACGGGGCCCAACAGTCGGTTTCTAGAAACCAGCCTCAGCTGCCGATCGACATCAAAACAGCTCGAACTTAAACTTTCTATCACCACCTTCTCAAGAGTACATACAGTAATCTGGCTTCAAAAGTGCTATTGTACTGTACAGTATATCTGTAGGCCCGAAAGCCTGATTCGTACATACCTATCGTAGGGCACCATGTGAAGCAGAACCACATGGCTGGAGATAACGGCGCACAAGATAAAAATATCACGCCGCGGCCCTGCATATTGTGCTGAGGTGATGTCATCGATGGCAAACTACCGAGATCTGATATACCAATAACTATGTGCAGCACTGTGAGTGTGAGCATGGGGTGCACATGTGGCGTTGACTCCGGGTTTGGCTACGCCACGGTCACGAGGCAGTGGTCTTTTACACGCCACTCTGCTCGTGCTCCCTCAATGTCAAGATCATGGGCTCATTAGCGCATGAGGGCATTCCCTCGAGGGTCAGCACCAACTTGGAATGACGCTTGTCCAAGTAACGCATCAGACAGGTTCAAGTCAATGTCGAGGGCGTAGAGATCCGGAATGAGCAATATGAGCCGGCAAGGTTCAAGATCGAGGATTGAGATGGTAGCGCGGGTCTGGCGAATGTTGAGTGTGTGTGCAGAGAAAGATGACAAGGCTAAATACACACAATTTTTGGATCATAGATGGTTATGCGGATTTCTCGACCCCCTTGTCTACACGTCCAAGTAGGTATCTCTGGGGCACTGTTATCATGAGGTTTATTGTGCCCTCGGAAAAGGTCCTTTGATCCACCGGCATCTGATGGATCAACAGTACTATCGGCAACTTCCTCGATAAGCTTCTTAGTCGATGTTTTGTCTGACAGCGCACGACGATGATGGCCAGGTGGGAACAATGTGGCTGGGACGGAGATTACTTCCCGTTCAAGAACCCCTTTCGAAGAAACATTTGGTGTACCAAGGCCGCGGGAGAGAACCAATGGATTCTGTGTCTCAATCTGTTGTAGCGCAAGTTCTGGATCGCGATGAATGAGTTGGTTAGTTTGGCTTTCGCCCCGCATTCGGCCATATCGTAAATCAAACAATGAGGGGTACATACCTATCAGAAAGCTCTTGAATTCAGCATCCTTCAATCCATGTCACTTCGATGATGAATGAGAAATACAGTCGAACACGAAGGCCGGCTTGCCCACTGACTGATAAAGCGAGCTACTGTAGTACTGTAACACAACTATTGGGTGTGTCAACATGATGGGAAGGAAAAAAGTGGACGAAAGCTGCAGAAGGTTCAGGAGGAGGGTCGAGGGATGTATGTATCGCTTGATTACGGTGGACACAATTACACCAGAGTGCTTGACACAGGACGGATGAAGCTCGACAAAGCTAAGAGTCATGCTCTGGTGCTACTCAGGGTTCCGTATAGCGAGCGAGGGGCACGATAATGGATGGCAAAAAAGGGTCGTCATGTCTCGTACCTTTGTCACACTGGCAATCCAGACTCGGAGGCAAAAACGTGGCTACCGAACGTATGACTAAGCTTTATCTTTCTCGGATGCTCGATCGGCCCGCTAACTCAAAAGCTGATCACGGCCGCTTTTACCAACCTCTTGTCATCATCATCCTAAACCTACATCGACTTTGAAGCACACCCCAGAATATCCGAGGCTCAGCTGTCGGTCCTGTTGCATCCTATCCGCTCGCCCTTTGAGGATCCAATCTCGACCGATATTGGCAACACACTGTTTTATAGTGCCTCCCCTCCCCGGAAACTGAAACGGAGGATGAAGTAGAAGAGTTACAGCGGGACCAGGAATGGGTAGTACTATGCGCAAGAGGTGTCATTCAGAAGCGGTGGTCATTCCCCCACGAGGGACAGCCTGTTCATGCAATAGCCGGCGCCGTTCTCGCCTCACGATCCTTGGGTCACTGTACGATACCCCATTCTGGGCTCTCGCGTGGGTATGGACGTGATAATCGTACCCGGGCTACCTTCGGTCCCTTTGAGAGGGCGGAACAAGAGGCCAGGTGAGAGGTCGAACCACAGACACGAGTGCGTACACAGTCACGGCCAAACCACAATGAATACATGCCCGTCGTGCGTCAACTACCTGTCCTCTTCTTAACCTACACCCCCCTCATGTTTCACTCTAGAAGATATTGCGACCGTATAAGTCTCTTCTCTGAGACTCTCCATTCTCAAACACCTTACACACAAAACTTAGTTCTCGCCGTACAATCTCATGATGGCCAGTGCGGCACTAGCCTCAGACCTCGGCTACTTGAGAAGCATTGGCAGTGCTTTGAGGAAGGAAGTAAGAAGGCAGATCGAAGTTGTCAGCATGGGTGATGAAACAGGAAAAGCGGCTGTACCCAAGGTGGACAGTGCCGATTTGATATCTGACCCCATTGCGAGGCTGTGGCTAGACTTTCGTGCAATGGAGGGCTAAGCCGAGCGGGTTGATTCGGAGGGATGAGATCTATAGGGTTTACCTAATGGTAGACGTCTTCCATGTTTTCAGAACTCTGTGTGGCAGGTAGTGGTGTAATTCTGGGTCTACAGTGAATCAATTAAGTGTAGGTTATGCCCACATAGATTCGTCTGTGTCATCCCGATGCAATTAGAGCTCTTGACTCCCCCAGAACTTATTGTCGGTTACGCCTACAGCAGTGTGACGAGGCCCAACGTCGTTTGTCTGACATCACATCCCGTGTTCGTACCCAAGGTCTGTGTACAAGCCTGCTAGGCATCACACAAGATGCCCTGCTGCTATTTTCGGAGTGAACACTCAACGCAATTCCCCTTCAGTCTCCTGGGCTCTATACACTTACCGGATGGCCAGCTATCTGGCCAAGACTTTGTTCAGACGTGGGGCCCTCTCCGCGGGGACGTCCTGCCTGCCTTCGTTGACGTGCGACTCAATCATCACACCAATGATATTCCTGTCGCCGGAGCATAATTGTGCACAAATGTCGTTTAGCACTTTGGGCTAAGTGTTGTGGTTTTTCTGCTGCAAGTTGCCATCTGTCCATTTCAGTCTCAGCACGGGGGGTTTATTGCGTTGTACAGAGGAAATCGCGAAATGCGCATGGCTACAGTCAATCACGATCGACGGATGGTGTCGCGGACGCGCGTTGGCGATCGCATTTGCCGTTGCGCGTACGTGCTCGGCAGCAGCGTCCAAACCCTTCGTGCCGCGGCGCGTCTTGACTATGGCCGCGACGCCTTGTCCCGTGATGCCCATGAACACGTGTAGGTTGCTACTCGAGCGCATCACGTCCACCGCGACCGTCATACTGCCGTCTGTGCCGTTCTTGAAGCCGACCAGGAAAGATACGCCCGAGGCAAGCTCGCAGTGGAGCTGAGATTCGGTGGTGCGGGTGCCGATAGCGCCCCACGAAATAAGGTCATTGAGGTATTGCGGGGAAATACTGTCGAGAAGCTCCGAGCCGACCGGAATACCGAGATTGGTTAGGTCACAGTAGAAGTTGGCAGCCAGGCGAAACCCTCTGTTGAGCCTTTCCAGCCGACTGTCGTGCGGGGTTTCTCAATGAGGAGAGGCCAGTGAGGGGCGTCAGAAAAGGGTTCGGCGTTTCAGACGGAGTCACCTCACTAGAGGTCACATACAGCCTACAGTCGACTCTCATATAAGGCATACCCCTCAATCACACTCGGGAGGGTGACTACAAGGAGATGAGGGTGACCGGACCTCATTCCAAATATCAATACAATATCCTTCTTTTATTGTAGATTGGTCCGGAGCACTTGGTATGAATTGTGATAGAAATATGGCGTGACCGAGGGGTATGCCTTATGTGAGAGTCGACTGTAGTTAAAAATAATGCAAATGAGAGGTCGGGATAAACGCACAAATAAGCCCTCATGATTATGACGAGATTTGGCCAGGAGGGCATCTTCTCCTTGAGAAGGTGCGCGTAGTCAAACGCCTGCTGAGGAGAACGGATCGAACAAGGGCCGACGACGAGTCGACGACAAGCACTCGATCATCGCAGGCAGCGAGCACGCGTGCAGCGTTGTAACGAGCGGAAGTAATTGTGTGTTGCGACTCTGGGGTGGATTGGATTTCATGTGGAAGGAGTGGAGAGGATCATACTAGGAGCGTAGTAAGAGCAAGAGTGTGTCGTAAACTTTTGCGTACTACAGTATAGGCGGGTCTGCATTCCCCTAACACGTTTTCTACAAAAGGACGTCCAACTCGCTCAACTCACGTCCAACTCGCTGTTGACTCGGTATAGACAATCATAGTCACGTGCCGCAGGGATACGCATTTTGCCGAGAACTCATGAAATGAGCCGGCCCGCGTCCCAGATAGCTACACTGCCACCTGTGGCGGCAGGGATCCCCACCAGTACTACACATCGTGAATTCAAGATTTTCGCCGATATCCCGTCCTCGGGCTATCACGCTACATCTACCTTCAATCTTGTAAGTCCTGGCTACTGACTAGAGAGATCTACCGCATTTTCAATAAAATTTGTGTGCTCAAGTCTTCCGCCAGAGCATCGTGACGGCGACTGCGCCATAACTCCTTCTCAAGTCATTAAATGAACGCTGTATATATGTATATATATATATCCACTCTTCTGAGCTCATTGCCATGCTGCTCCTCGCTTTGATCCCGTACAGCCTTACGTCCCGTGTCCCTGTCATACAGTAACTGCCAGTGGGCGTCATCTCCTGGGCGTCTATCATCCAGATCTAGCATTATTTGTGTGTACATGAGGCACAGCATATAAACATAGCGAACGCTCTTCGCCTTGTCGCCTACCAAATCTCCGAAGCGCGAGACAGCTCCTTACAATCCTCCCTATGTCCCAGTCTCCCCTCACGGCTGCTTCATCCTCCTCGTCCAATTTCCGATCCATTTTCGATGCCGCATTGAAGGACTATCAAAGGAAGACCAAGAATGACCTTCTCGCCCATCAACTCACAGCACAACTGAAAACTTGCGAGTCTGCCACCGCCATTCTCGCTGTCCTCAACAAGCAATACCATGTTCAACAGTTCATTCGATCTCAGACCGATCGTGACAGCTCTAAGCAGTGGCTCAGCGCCACTCTTACCATCCTTTGTGCATTTTCTGCAGCCCTCGGCGAGGGTGTTGGCCTGGTAAGCCTCTAGAGGCCCGATCGTCAAGGATCTGCCCCCCAATTGTTTGTTCGCAGGTCTTCTCACCCGCAAAAGTCATTTTTGCCGGCGTCGGTGTCCTTCTCATAGTACGTAATCCCTTGATGCACGCAGACGATTCTAACACGGTGGTCTCTTAGGCAGCTAAGGATGTTGATGCGAGTCAAGAAGTGCTCGTCGACCTCTTCACGCGGATTGAAAACTTTTTCAAACGCTTCGAGACGTATGCTGAAGTGCGACTGCCTGATGAGATGACGGAATTGATCATAAAGATAATGGTCGAGGTTCTCGGAATCCTCGCTGTCACGACAAAATGGATCAAACAGGGATTTACAAGTGTGTAAATCCATCGCCACAAGTTTGATTTGACTGATCATTCTCAGAAAAATTTGTGAAGAAACTGTTGGGAAGGACGGATATCGAAGATGCGCTGAAAAGGCTGGAAAATCTGTCACGTGATGAGGCATTGATGGCGACTACGCAAGTTCTGAAAGTTACCCACGATGTCAACGACAAGGTGAAAGAGGTCATTGACGGTGCGCAGACATGTTCTAGCTGGTCACCATATGGTTAACTTTGACGCGCTTAGTTGGAAGGGAAACAAATGTAGCGGTGCATCAAATCGAGAATTATCTGGG
>QLOZ01006166.1:0-13598 GCA_003314065.1 Lactarius sp. MG50 | reverse complement strand
ATATATGCGAAGGATAACCATCGACTGGGAAAGTTAATATGCGCTGGCTATCGATAGCATCTTGTACTTCCAAAAGAGACTCGAAACAGCTGTCTCCAGCCAAGTCTCGACTAACGATGATGCCACCGATCGTGTCGGGCCGTCTGTCTGAAATGAACCGTCCAAGCGCAGACCACGAGCCTGGACTGTACTCCGTAAAGGCATTTCCATCAGAGAAGATGAAGCTTGGCAGCACGAAGGGAGGAACAAGAAAATCTGCGGGTCGATGAAACACTAATGGAGTGAGGCAAGTCCCCCCCTGTGCTTCGGGAGTGGGAAGAGCGAAACCTTTCAGGCCAAGAGGAAATGTCACGGCGGGCGGATTGAGAAGTAGCGAGCGGGCGGCTTTATTCACCCCTTGGAGACCAGACCCCTCTAGAAACAGTATCCAGTCAGTGAACGCGTGGAACGCTGTACCAATAAGAGCCTCGGCAGAGCAGCTCGGGTGAGCGCAGGGTAGCAAAGTCATCGGTGTGGACAGGACAGGGCCATACGAGGCGATGAGACGATGAAGCATCGGTCGCGCAGTGGATAACAACGTTTCGGGACAAAGAATGACGATTTCTTTGATGGCGGAAGGATACCCGAGCAAGTCAGCGATCGTCACTTCTAGAATTTGGACACTCTTCTCCGTCAGTGGGAGAGCAACAGTAATTGAAGAGTTGGAAATCTTCTTCGCAGATCCAAATTCGAGCTCATATAAAGGCCCAAAGGCATCTGTTTGCAGCTTGCCTGGCGTATTCGTCGAGGAGTTGATCACAGCCGGATGAATCTTCCAACCCGGTAAGTAGACTTCTACTGAGAATCGGTTTGGGGTGTGGCTAAAATATCGCCTGAACAATAGGCAGATACAAAGTACCAGAGCTAAAGGGAACAGAAAAAATCCTCGTGGACGCATGAGTGAGCGGTCGCGTCGAAACCGGCATTTAGCTCTGGTGATGGAAGGCTTGGACATCTGGCAAAGTTGAACCGTGTGAAGCCTGAGTGTGAATACTGGTACTAGTATGTGAATTGTTGACTCGGAATGCGAAAGCCAGAGACGATGACATAATCACTGGTCATTCAAGCATATTCAAGTTGGAGTCATCACGGTGTCACCATGCAGTGAAGCAGAACTACCAAACGGATTTACTCTACGAGGCACAGTACAACAACATGCTCCAGACAGTGGCGCGAACTCTCGATGCTATTGGGGGTTTTCCTGGCTGTTGAGACTCCTGAAAAACTCCGCGTAAGCGCGATCCACGTCAAACATCAGCTACAAAGTAAGCTATCAGGGAAGTTCAAGTTCTTATGCTAGCCGAAGTTATAGCTACCTGTCTTGATTGTTCGTCACTGATCTCCTCTGACGCTTTCATCCCGTTCAAAGTGATCAACCTTATAACAAGGGTAACAAGCATGCAAGATCAGCATCCATATCAAGACGTACCATCCGACCATCTTACTCCGCCCTTCCCAATCCTTGCTTCCTTTGAACCGCGCGTAGCCGGTGACAAGTTCCTGAAGAATTGGGTGCAACTGATCTTTAGCACGCAGACGGAGTTTCAGGGCATCCATGAAGGTGATAAAGCTCTGCAAAAATGTGTCAGTCCAATGAGCCAAAGATGAGAACGATCATGACAAAACCTGTGTCGTCTCTGCAACCCACTTCCCTGTCTCGGGACCAGCTTCACTGGAATGCTCAACAGTCGCTGGGACCCCGACCTTGAGGCGATGGAGTGCTGCGGGATGGTCCATCTTCAATGGGCGTATGGTGTGAGCTAAATAACTAAGGAGTGACATACATTGAGTCGTACTTACACGGTATCGACTCATGAACTGCTCAATACTCGGCACGTCGTCGCCAACCAGTTTCAGCATGGTCTTGTATTGTGACAATAATCGAGTGCATGCGGGAGAGTACCTCTTAGCCTCTCGCTCTTAGTGCGTTGTCCACCGCAATTGAGATCAGGGACGCACTCTGCTGCAGTCACTGAGTCACGGACGTATGCACGCTCCAGATAGTCCAAGGCAACGACGATGCCATATAGGGTTGCAAGTGACTCATATTTTTCTCGTTCGGCATTTGTTGTGTAGAGACGGGCTTCTTCATCAAGAGATAACGGTGCAGACATCGTTTGGGCGAGGTGAGCGCGCGACCAGACAATCGCGACCAGACAATCTTCAATTTGACTCAATCATTCATCTCGTGACCGATTACTACATTGAGCCTCCGAGTCAGTAATCCGAGTTGAATCAACAATTAAAGACCGCAAGACTCGGAACCCATTCGGCATTCTTTGCTGTATGTGCCGGTCAGCACCGGAGACATGAGTTGTCAGCGCTGTCGAACAAACAGCCTGAGGTTCCACACTTAGTCACTAGGACGACTTCCATTAATAGAGCAACCCAAGAGGCGTTTATTCTGTGATGTTTTCATCCATCCCGACCTTTTTTTTGCTCCTCATCGACTCGGAAATCGACATTCCCTCGTCGGAACATCTGAAGGAACTTGCATCTAAAACGAAGAACGATGCTGATCACAACTTAGTTGTTGTTACGACAGGCATACCGTAGGTCAAACTATCACGGTCACAGACAAGTGCTGGCCAGCCCAGCGGGCCTGGGTAAGTGATAGCTATGAGGAATTACAAGTAGTAAGTGTTGTGTCTTATCCAGCCTAATTGTTTACTCGTGGCATTATTCCCAATGAGCGTGCGCCTAGCAGGTGATGCTTAATTGGTTGTTACGACGGTTATTGCCATTTTGTCATCTCAGGTTTTCACTAACATCAGGAAAACTCCAAGTGCCTTGACTTTGGGTTTTGGGGTGGCATTGACTTTTGTTATGATCCTTTTTGAGCTTTTTTGGGCTTCTACCTGGGACTTCAAGAACTTCAGCTTTATTCACATGCCTTTCCCCTTCTTTAAAAGGACTTAGGCTTACATGTAGATTGGTTTGAATTACTTCAACAAAACCTTCAATTCTTTCTCCACCAATGTGTACATGTTGCCACTTTGCCCTCCTCACATTGCTGTCCCTCATACACTGAGCTATCCAGAGTGAACCCTCTTTACTGTGTCTGCTTCTCAACAACAACCATTGTTGCATCCCTCATTCTCTTTGTGTGTGGGGGGATTTGCAGAGTTGGCATGGTTGGTCCAGGCATGTAAAGGACCAATGCTCACTTTTTTTCCAAGTCCCTCTGCTGAATGTTGCACACTCTCACTATGGCAGATTGTGTCATTTGACCATCCAACACCAATGCACATCCAGGTATTGTGGACCACAACCCTACATGTTGCAGCAAAGAGGAGATTCAAGCTGAAAAGCAAGCTAAAGCCACAGTGAAGGCATGGGTTGTGATGGAGAAAAAAGTGAATATTGACAAGGTTGCTGCAAGAGAAAACAAAACATAAGGCAAAGGACATGGAACAAGAGGCCAATGGTCCCATTGATCCAGTTACACAGGCCAGAGCCAGGAAGACTAGAAAATGACCTGACAACGTAGATGAAGGGCAGCATCGCCAGCACCTTCTGCGTCCCTTGCCGCTTCGGCGTCACACGAAAGGAAGAAGAGCAACCACCAGTGTTGGTTACCTTGTCCACCTCCGCTGCCTGACGATCCTAGCCCCGGCCCCGACCCCCTGCTCCGACACTGATTGCACCAGACAATGTGACCAAAGAAGACAACCCCGTGGTGCTGCTCGCGAGGGACGACACCGGCGTCCTCGAGGATGATGATGCCAAATGCGGTGTCGTGCGAGCGTGCTGATCCGGGTGACGGTAAGCATGGGCGATGCCGTCATCGTGCGTGTGGGGCCGGCGCCGGCGTTCGCCTGAAGACCGATGGTAGGTCTGAGAGCTTAATGGGGACGAGGCGGGTGGGATGTGAGCGCTGCCTGTGAGGCGTAGGTCGCAGCTGCTGTGACGTCAATCATGCAGCGCTTGCGATGCAACACGTAAAGTGTCGGTGTTGGTGGGAAACACGCCACGTCGGGCTCCGGGTCGGCGTGGTGCACAGATGTAGATAGATTGGAGGATGGTGGTAGGATGGTGGCGAAGGTGGTGGAGACTGGTGGAGTTGGAGCGCAACGAGGCCGACGTGCGCCGGAACGAGCGCCAGGCCTGCACCAGGAGGCTGACAGCGGTGCGCTGGGCGCGTTGTTGTCGTCATCATTGGGCTTGACGGTCGCCTTGATAGGATGCGGTCCCACCAGCTTGGGATGCGCTGCTTGCTGCTCAAATCATACACGCCCCTGTCGTTGTCGTCTTCCACCGTCCCATCGCCGTCGCCGGCGAAAGATCAACTCGAGCGCGCGAGCAGTCTGAGCGAGGGAGCGCTCGGAAGAAAGCCATCAGGGACTTTGTAGGCAGATGGAGCTGCACGCTCGCCATGGAGCGGCGTCGTTGGGACTCGGATGCTCCTTAAACTCTGGCTGGTGCCTTTGAGCCGGTGTGTGTAAAACCTGTGCCAAGGCGAGTGGAATGCCGGAGAGACTGGGGCATTCTTGGCCGGCTGGGTGATCTAGAGGTTGTTAGAGAAGAAAAAGTACTGTACCCACTAAGCAGCGTTGGGTTGACTTCAAGTTGCTCAGGTGCGTGACAAGTCATGTGACATGTGATGGGCATTATGTTGAACTTTCTTTTCTTTTCTCAACTGCCACGTTGCGACAGTCTCATCTCTCACGCATGAACTCACACTGGGCAGTGCTCATCGCAGTCTGGTTGAACTTTGGAATTCAGCTCGTTGCCTAGTGGACTGCACCTCGTAGAACTGGACGTCGTGTATGTGTGCCGCAAGTCTCATGCGAGAGCCGTGTGCCCCTTACCCACTTTTCTCCCCACCAGCTACTTCTCCGATGATACCCACCATGATGTCTGTGTCTTCCGCCGCCGCCAGATGTCTGAGCACGGCCAGCGCGGCTTCCACCTCTCCTTTCTCGGCATCCTCCTCGGGCCCTTCCCGCGCCCCTGCCCCTGGCAACTTGTCTCTGCGCTCGCCGCTCAGGGCTCTCACACACAGGATCTATGGTTCACTTCGCTCGACGAACATCCACGTAGATTTGTGGGTGAGCTGGAAGGCAACGACTGGGCACCTACGCGGCGGTTCTTCGACGAGCGCAGGGTGCGCTGCATGGACCTAGGCGACGCAGGTGAATGGCACCAATGGGGCGAGGAGCTCGATGAAAACCATGGCATGTGTCTTCCTTTCTCATCCCACGCTAGTTCTAAGATGCAGTTCTTTTCAGTATCCAGACAGGAACACATCGGTGCACACTAATGCCAACCCGACGCTCCAACTCCCACGCTCTCTCTGCATCCTTGGGCCCTCATCCCTCACGCTGTACAAGCACGTCCTCGGCCGCCACCGCATACTTATATATACTCAGCCACCCGTCGAGGCCATGTACATCCTCTGTCGGGCCGCGGCGGACATGTGCTCCGAGGACCAGACTGCCATTGAGTCTGTCGAAGGTGTTTCCCCACGCCAAAGGGACAAGCGGAAGGAGGGCATCAATGTGCTCGGTGCCGTCACGCTGCATGATATCAGCGTCCTCGAGCATGAGTTGAACACCGGGTGCGGTTGGACCGTGTGTGCATTTGTGTCTTGTCCTCTGCCCTTCTGTTTGCTCACGGATTTCGTTAGTTACGACAGATGCCGTGTTCATGGAGAAACCACAGTACTACGACTTCGTCATTGACATGACGTCTTTCTCGCCTGAGCGGGCCTCCCGCCCGAATGGCCGCTCGCGAAAGCCGCCATACTGCCTCTCCACGATTCGTTTCGCGTGGAGTGACATCAAACTGTTACGTACCCTCCATCTTCTGTCCCTCCCACCCATGGGGCAATAAACGTGGCATCATCTGCAGTGGAATGAATTCGATCGCATCCTACAGCTCGACACGGGCACTATAGCCTGGCGCCGCCCACCTCTCAAAGACACAAGTATATGTACTGGCAAACAGCCTCGGGGAAGAACAATGGGCTGACATCTTCAAGGTCACACTGTCGTTTTGCACCACTGGAAAATAGCGGAAGGCCGTGAAAGATCCTGAAGCGGAGCTGATGTCAGCAGAGCAGGCCGAGTTGGATGGGGATGAGCTGGTGGACCCGCGTTACGACAGTATAACGTTGAACGTTATTTCGGCACTTAGCGCTCAGCTGTCACTTGCGATAGGGACTCGGATAGAGATTTTTCGAAGCTGCCTTCGCTGCGCATGCGTGAAACACAGGCTGCTCGCCCGTGACGTCTATCGGGTCTGGATTTCATCGGTGGCACTGCAATTGACTCTGCATCATCTGCACCTAGAGCCGGGGCCCGGGAATATGCATTGCTGTGAAGGAACTAACTACCCGTGGTTCTTCAATTGCACATCACTACTAACTGTTTTGGCGACGTCGAATAGTCCCCCCCCGAGGACCCCACAGATCTGCCCACTCCTCCACCTTCCCTATCTCCAGGGCTCTTTCTCCAACGAAGTCAAGTGCGTAGTTCGCCGCCCTCTCCATGGAAATGCCGGGTTCTTCGAGGATCCACCCCAGGACCAAATCTGTTACGTATATCTCGTACCGCTCTCGCTCGGGTTTTGGGCCGCACTTCTGGTTATTCAAGTGCCTCCAGAAGTCCTCCTTACGGTGCCCCCTCCAGGAGCAAGGCGTGTATGGACAGTAGATCCAACACGGGAGATGAACCGATAGGATGTGTCGGCGCAATTCTTGCTGGCGCCCGAACGGCTCCTTGCATTCGGGACAGGACACGGGCGGTGGCTTGGAAGCGGAGACGGTGAGAGCCTGCGTCAAGGCGCCCACAAGACGTATCAACTTCAAGTTCCCGCGTCTTTTACGAGAACCACCTCACCTCAGGCTGGGGCGGGTACTGGCCAGAGAAATTATCAGCGATAGGGCGTTTCATGGGTGAAGTATCGTTGTGAATGAAATGCGGTCGTCCTACATGTCCTGGTACTTATACTGCGAGAGTGTCGTGATCTGTCCAGCTACGCCGATTCCCCGTGTCCCCTCCGCCCCATTAAAGGGTCTAGCCAAGAATGACCAGGTGCAACTCTCAGAAGCATTCCCTAATAGATCAATAATAAAAGTAAGTTCCGTAGGCGCATATGAAGACCTTCAGAATTTGGCGCTGCTGTGAAGTAGAGTCAGTCCTCTATAATATCGCCAAAGTTCCCCCGAGTGGATGTCATAGTGCGTTCTTGCGGCAGTCAGACATAGGGTGCCCATTGACTACACGGTACGTAGTATTTTAGTGCTTATAAACTTGTGCTTATACCGTATATCTTCTGGCCAGTAGGGTTAGAAGTGGGCAGGCTGCATATATTTACTGATCACTACGAGAACGACTGATTTTGAGATCGCCGGCTCAAAGTTGGCTTTTTTGGTTTCCTTGCGCGTTCCTCTTGCTGGCATGAACCCAGTCCTCTTCGTACTGTCACGGCCCCCCAAGCATCAATCGTGCGGTACAGTAACACCATTCAGGGCACTGCCCGCTATGGAACCTTACCTTTTCACCGGGGTCATAAACAACGCTTAGTTAGTGGAAAGTCAAAATTTTCGATCAGTCAAATTTCGTCTGGCTTCGCGAAACACGTTGAACACACGCTGTTGTCAAACCCAATACTCCCAATCCGTGACAATCTCGGTCAGTCAGGGAAACTGGTAAGCGAATATAACGTATTGTGGAGACCGTACGGAGTTTCCATCAGATGATTTCGATATGTGATTGCACCCGGAGAGAAAACCTAACATTGTACTTTACGTTTTCTCGGCGTGAAACTCTCGCTTGTTCCATTCACCACGCTGTCATGGCAATGCGATTAGCGATCCGAGCATCGCCCATTAGTTGCGGCAGTGCTATCCATACAACGCTTCCGGGCTGAGCCTTGTCGACATCGCTCCGGTTCTGCGCAATACCAGTAAAAAGTAAACAGCGAAAATGGGTATCTGGTCCCAGGTCCCACGACAACGAAGTATGGACCAATATGGGCAGTGAACTCCCTGTTACGTTACGAGTTAAGGGCCTGAAAAGGTGTGCTTGGCACATCGTTCAAGTTTGGGGGAAACGCTCAGCAAGCTTCCGAGTGGTGGCGGAGTGCCACTGTAGGGATGGTATGCACAATGCCCCAGCACTCCGAGTCCCACGAATCTGTGACAGCATTGCCGCCTTTGACCCATTCAGTTTATGTTTAGTTTATGTTGCACTGGCATTACTATCCCTACCCCTTAGTTTGACCGGGCCCCCACTTTCGACCACTTCAAATATCTTCACCAAAATGGGCTCAATTGAGCTCAAACTTTGTATATATGCTCTAGTAAACATTCTTATTACAACAGTGGTCTTTGATCTGTATAAAGTTGCGAGGAAAACGAGATCGAATAAAGGGCCTCTGTCAGGCTGATAGATACCGTGTCGGAGCTCTGAGCGGCAAATGCAATCACACAATGCATCTGCATCGCGAACGCGTCGTGCTGAGTTTGAATTCGAGCCTTTTTTGGACTGTGACAGGGTGTGACTGGTCGAAAGAGGGGCCCGGTCGAAAAGTAAGGGGCACTGTAGGGATAGTACGTGATGAACTCACACGCAGTGCCCCCCTTGCATCCACCCACACCACGTGATACATACATTGGGGGTTCTTATGGCACACTTTCCCTCTGGCCTGGGCCTTTCGTCGCAGCACTGGAAAATCAGGAGGTCGTAAGGAAATCCGAATGGAACCTTCTCGAGTTGGGTGCGAGCAGCCTGCCAGTGGGCTCCAACGTGCATGACCGGGGTTGTTGGTGCTGAGATGATGTTCAGAACGATCTCGGCGATAGTGCGATTGAATTGGGATTCCTAGTAGTACTACAGCACGTGTATTTCACAGCTATGACAGCAACTGAGATAAATGTATAGCCAGGCTAGAAAGACGCAGGGACGGAGATGAGACCGCTGACGGCACAGTGCGATTCCTCCATCAAGTGTGCATTAGACCATATTAGACCAATAACTATCAACCGCACCACTGCCCGATACATCCAGCACGTCTTGAGCTTACCGTTACAGCTAATGTAAAAATTGTGGACGTCTGCGGAAAAAAGATCCACGTGAAAGCGTGATGGGGCCTTGTGCGGGGTGCCATGCACGTGGCGATGACCAGGATGCCAGTTGTTTGGGACACCATTGTAACAACCGCCCCTCACCATGTCGGTCTTGAGGGTCAACGAAAGATGACAGATGCGCGTCTTCTGTGCTGGAGACATATATCGATAGTTCGACATGCGTCATATATCCAGCGCGGACTGGGTATACCCGAACTAGGCCACGTGCCCCGGTCCGTCGTGCCCTCAACCCAGCACGTGTTTGATTGAGCTTGTCGAGTTGTAATATCCGCTGTAATGAACTCGTCTCCCGACTAACTCTCACGACGACCGCGGGCAGCGCATATATTGCATTCTATCACGACGGAATCTACTTGGATCAACGGCGATGACGCGACTTCTTTCACCCCATTGATATGAGGTAATTGTTAGAGCTCAAAAGGCCAACGGGACTAAGCCCAATTGAACAATGTTCACATCAAAGGCCTTATCATCAGATCCGCAGCAGACAGATATAGCAAAGCTGTCCCAAGTTTGGGATGGGTGAAAGCTTAGAGAATGACAGAATGCTCGGTCCTGAGTGTCTGTGCAAGGAGAAGAATCAGGGGTGAGATGACAGCTCACGAGGAAGGGACAGTGGTTTGTCAACCAAAGTTGACACGGCGGATAAAGGGAATAGTGTTGCGCCAGTGAGGGGGGCCGGCGCAGTTTGGGTCCGACCACCTTCAAGTTGCAGAGTAGGGACCCGAAGACAAGAGGGGGAAAGACAATGAGCAGTGAAGCCAAGCCTACAGTACCTGGGACAATTAGGAATAATGGCGAGCCAGGAAGCACGCGCATTCTGAATCGCTACAAGAGAAGGTGAAAGTGGAATGATTCTGTCGCCTATCCTATTGCACAGGTCGAGATGCGGAGATCCAGTGTAACAACATCATTGATGGATTCACGTTTATGATGTTAAAAACGCGAGTACAATCTGTTACTAATAGAACGAGAAGGTTCGAGCCTTGGGCCTTGGTCCACCAGGACGCCTTTTGAGATAGATGAGATAAAATAAAAATGAGTTCACGTCGGAACATGAGCAGGTTCTAAGTTAGTCTATGAAAGCAGGATGACTCGGATGCCAACGAGTGGTGGGTGTGTGGACAAGCTGTCTGAATCATGCCTGGTGTTGATTCGGGGTTGGTTTGGCACGGTCACTGCCAGTGGCAGGTGTTCAGTTTACGTGCACGATCATGGTGCCCTTGAGCGGTATTATGTATCTCTGCCACCTACAGTAACTGAATTCCGCTGCCCCATCTTCTAATGATTCTTCTTTATCACCTTCGATCAAAGGTCGTGCTTATGTTGTGTAAAGTATCCCTCTTTGTAGGCTGTCGGCCCACGCGGGCACACGACACTTGAATCTAGGTCCAGGGCATCTTCTCACTCTCTCGAGTCTCGACTTCCTGATGCCATAGTTCACTGTTTTAGATAGTCCCCATACCGCATATTACCGGCTGGCAGCTTGGCACCTGGTGGTGGCGCAGAAGTTCTCTCGCCCTTCCCCGGCTCCCTTGCCTCGGTATGGCCCGGGATTGCCAACCTAGTGTTAGCTATCTACCGCTAAATGCTGGGTAGCGGGAGATTGCCAGGATCAGCCCAGGATCAGCCCAACCTAACGCGCTGTAGCTGGACCGATGGGACCGAGTGAGGTAAAATGCACTTACGCACTTACGCAGGGGATAGTGCTACGGGGGCAAGGTGTGTCGTGTCCTCCTACCCACTAAAACCTCTCGACTGGTGATCCAGTCATCGTTTGATTTTTGTGGCGAGTATCTTGTCATCGGTGAGACGTGCGTTGATAGTGTACCATCTGTTGTTTACTTCGTTTATCGCCGAATGGGGGCGCTCTTGAATCACCCTCTCGCATCTCAGGACCAAGATGAGGCAGGCGGATTCGGAGATGAGGATCTGGAGGAGTCTCGCTCCTTTCGGTGTGCGGTCTTGGGGTCGGTCCGATCTCCTGGGATGAGTGTCTCTGTCTTGGGCGTTGATGCTTCCGCATCCCAAGATAATTCCGATGGCGATTTTGGGCCATAGGCGGTGGTCGTGTGGCCATGTGTTTTTCGCTAATTCCCAAATTACCCTTGTCGGCGTTGCATTGCAGTAGACAACCTGGTTTTGTTTGTAGTACTGTAGCTTACAGGACGTTTCCGGAAACGTACGACGCCGCACTGCAATCATCATATCTCTCGCTCTCAACTTCCCTAGCCTCACCCAGAGTCATCCCGGCCCAAATGTTTTCGCTTAGTCGAGCCTCTAGGAACGATTACTTCGCAGCGAGCTCCTCTGTCCTTTTTCCCAGCTCCTTCCTCTCCGGGCCCCATGTACCTCCTACCACTGGCAGCGTTCTTCCATCTTCCCACAAAGTTCCGCCTGTTCAACTAGGCTTCTCCTTCCGAGTCGTAGACCCATTCATTTTCCCCACCACCGTCTTTTAGCTTGGCCGTCTACTCGTCCTCCGGCTTCGGTCCCTTATCTGTCCCAGGCCGCGTCGCTGCTCCGAGTCGACCGGATCCGGGCATCAGGTCCCGTTGATGTGTCGTGTTCTTCCGCCCATTATTTACACCACCACCTCTTTCTACTCACTACTACCCTGCGGAGTACAATGAATATCAAGGCCCTGGTCGTAACTTGCGCTTCTTCCGATCACTTGGCATCTGCGTTGCGAGGGAGGACGACCACTGTATAGTGCTCCAGAAGCCGTTGCCTATGGAGATAAATGACAAGGAGCGCTACCAATTAGAAAAGACGGTTGGTTCTTGCCACCGCCGTTCCTGTCGCCTCCCAAGTTGGCTCTACAGAAACTTAGGGACGGTATTTACATGGTCAATTACGGCCCGAGTCCTACTCTCCCTACTGTAACACCCCCAGTCCTTTCGTCTTGAACGCCGTCTCCGAACACCTTCGGTATCTCCCCAGTGATTCATCATTTGTTTCGTGATTTCCGCACCAACATCGAGCTAATAGCTAAAGGGGGCCTTTCTCGGACTTCGAGGTGTCCTTTGGTCCGACGCGCGATGGCCACCGTGACCACATTCAATACAACGTTGGCGAAGCATCGGCTTTCCTTCTGTGACCCGACGACGTCCGCAGCTCTGCCTTACCCTCTCAACTTCCGTCATTCCGGTGCCTTCGCCGTCGCCGTTCTGATAAGGACAAGCCTTTCTCAGGGTAATTCTCTTGTGCTAGTCTGCCTTCGTCCTCTCGACTCCACGCTAACTTCAGCCCTCTGCCGTTTCCTCCCCCTCGATCTGTCGAGAAGGACAAAGCGTCTCATGAAGAGAACATGGCTGCTTACGATGCAGGCGTTGACATCCCAAGTCGACGAGCGACAGCTTATGACCGTGGTTGGTCTCCATCCCTTAGCGGCCCCCTTTTTCCCTTCCCACCTTGGAAATACTAAATTTCATCTCTCTCCCTAGTTTGATCGAAGATTTCACACCGCAGCATACAACAGACAGACGGTACCTAATTCAGGTCCCTTCACTGTCTTCCTTTTTCCTACGCATCATTCCACCTGGCCTATCTAACTTCACAAACGTTACACCTCATATCTGGGTCCTTCAAGCGCCATTCAATATCTCACTCAAAGCTCCGCCGGTCTTCAATACGGCTTTCATGGCTCGCGCTTCTTTGGAGAATCATGATGGAAGCCGGACTGTTCCCCGGGATGTTAATTATTACCGCACCTGGTGTTTGTCCCAAGGGCGTTACCTTTTCAGTTCGCCCACATCCCTCAGATCCGTTCCATTTCTGCGACCAGTACGAGTGCTCCAAGTTCGACTTTCGTGCGGGCCGTCTTTCTCTCTCTTTTCCTACTGCATCCGAATCTGTCTCCAGTATAGTCCGGCAGTCTGCTAGTGGGTGCCCCCCCCCCCCCCCTCCGCTTTTAGCACTGTTAACGATCATCCCTATATTTCCGCATCGGGCGGGGTAAAAGCCTGCGCAGGCGTGTGATACCCATCTTTGAATGCTAGGAACGAGTGATCACTGCGGCGCCTCGTTCTTTTCATCATCCGAAGACCGAAGATTTCCCGGGTAACGTCACGCGCTCATTTTGGCTGTGCGTACCTTACTCTCCTAAGTCGTCCCGTGAGCTCACACAGACCATGCAATTCCGCGCTCCTAATGCGCCGTAATCTCCCTTCGGTTATGGGCTTGTGCACACGGGCTGAGCATCATCTCTTTGCTATACGTCCGGGTTCTTGCACCAGGAAAAGGTCATACATGGCCGAGGTAGGCGTGAGGAAGTGATCGACGGTGTTCACAAGGGGAAAGAAAGCTTCGAGGAACGCGAAGAGTGCACCCCGCGGAGGAACCGGCGCTTCGCGAACATCGAACAAACCAAATAGAAAGGTGATCGCGGCGATCGATGGTGCGGATACCAATACATTCTGTAAGAACATGACAGCCACATATACAATCATATATATTCTACGAG
>QLOZ01006165.1:0-16142 GCA_003314065.1 Lactarius sp. MG50 | reverse complement strand
TGTACCTCGGAACTTCATGTATGAGTCAAACCGTGTTGGCAGTCGACAAGTCCCCGTGGGTCCCCAGTCATTCCATTGGATGTAGCGGGGCTGCCTGTTGTCAGTAGCGGGTACGTGAGACAGGAGCTTGGTAATCGGAATAAGGAGAGTCTGGTAAAATGAGATGCCGGGCGTCCTTGGTGGTTTGAGAAGGCCGGCCATATGGAGGGCGACGAGTTGGTCTGTCGGTGCACTGAAGAATGGAACGGCCACTTCGGGAGAGTAAGAGTGTACGTTGAGACGGAATTGCAGATCCATTCTGACGGGAATGACGTCGCGCCCAAATTCGAGAGCAAAGACAGCGAGGGGAACGCGTTCGGCTTGCTGATGCTGCCCAGGGTTAGGAACCTGGTCAAGGTCGTATATCCGCAGAACTGGAAGATGGAATGTCCAGTCGTCGGTTAGGTCTCGAGTATTTCTACGAATCGAGGCAACTAAGATACGGCTTTTTGAAAGAAATGTCACGCTTCGAACTTCAGCAGACCTGATTCTCTGAGTTTTATCAGCGACTCTTTCCGTGTCACGGAAAGTCCATCGTACGTACGAAGACGATTTGACCGGTCTTCCAATCAAAGATTTTTAATTGATTTCTGAGAACCAGGACAGCGACATAATTCCGAGTCACGACGAGCCGCAGGCGTTCTAGACTACTAGGAGATAAAGGAGTACCAAAAATAGGAAAGACCGCAGCGAGAGGATGCGGTTTCCCGGTCTTGAGAGATAAGAAGTGAAAGCGCGGTCTACGAAACGTTGGTGAGCGTGAACTGGGGCCGTCACATTGATCCAAGTCAAACAAGCTTACCCCAAGGCCTCCCCGGGTTGTACCACAATGAGAATGTCCTCGGAGGGATCGAGAACACAAAGGTGTGGAACAAAGGGAAAAGAAAGTTCCCATTGTCGCATGGGAATTCCTCGTAAGGTGGATGGAAGTTGAACAAAAGCGATCTTGCCTTCCGTTCTGGACCTCATGGTGAGAATCCCACCTGGGGCGATGTCCACGTTATATGTGTGGAAAGGAATGCTACGCAAGAGGACACAGGACGACCACCGAATGCACCTCCAAGCGTCGATGTGCGCTTTCAACCTTCCCCTGCGCTCGGGGATTGACAATCTGCTGAGAGGGCCATCCTCCATACCGGCACTCCCCAGTTCGAGGTGATATTTCAACAAAGAGGAACTCCGAATCAGCTTGGCCATGCGCCTGCACACCTACAGAACCGTGACCGGAGCATAATGGGCGGTATGATGTTGCGTAGTCATTCTGGAAAAGAACCACGTACTTGCATGCAACGTGCTAGGTCCTGATTGCAGAGCATAGCTAGGACCTCGGTAATCAGCTCGTTGGGAAGGACATTAAGGAAATTGATTGTGGTTGAGTTGTCCATATGTTTTGATCACCTTTGGAAGCCTCGGAGATGCCAGTGGACAGAAACCTGATCTCCGAATCACGATTAGGTAATAGCTGAACACTGTCTCTGTCTCCCCTTTCTAGAGAACCCACCGTCACTCCCAACGCCCACTCATGAAGCCGCTGTTCAAATGCTCTCCCGTGCTGTTGGCCTCGCCACACAAATTGCCTTTCAACCCTGTTACATTGACAAACCACTAGGTGCCGTCGCTTCTCTTTGTTGTTGGCCTGTTACGCTCCCCTTCTGATTGGATTGTGATTTATAGATGGTCAAATATACCTTCTCTTCGTACCAGGTGGTGTCCCCTTCCACTGGACGGCGTCCGGTATGGAGCACGAGCAGCGCTATTCTTTCTCCATTCATTACGGACGCGTACGTGACCGTGGCACCGCCTCAGTGTCCATACATGTTAATATGCTCATCGATAGGAACTTGAAGTTTTCGAGGCACGCCACGGTTTTGTACCTCTCTCCGGCGGTACCGTCTTGTCAAGGGAGGTCACCCGTACCTCGTCCTCGTGCACTACTCGCGGGCAGTCGATACGTCAGTCTTTTTTTTTTTTTTTGCAAAGCCTCCCAACTTGACACATTGCCAAATTCCAGCTGTCATACCTCTCCTGCAAGCTCAACCAGTTCGGCAGTATCCCCTGCGCCCGCACAACGAACAAGCTGTCTTTGTTCTCGGCGAGAGGGAAGGGCAGCGCGTTCCCGTCGGGGCCAACCCCGCGCCAGTGAACGCGTCGAGACCTGCCCGGGCCTTGGATGTGAGATTAACCCCTGTTCTCTGTTCGGTCCGTTTCAGCAGAGGCAGCCACCGCAGCGACTTGACGAGGAGGACTCGGCGGACGAGCTGGAGCACATCTCGACTCGGACCCTCGCGCTGACGCGCTACAGGCGGAATCACGAGCTCATGAACGAGGTGTTCACCCACGCCGCCTTTGGTCAGTCGTAACACAGACCCCGGCTGCGTTCGTGCTCACGCAACCCCTGCAGGCGATAAGCACCCTCAAAAGCCCCAGCGCCATATTCCATTTTCGAAAAGGCCAAGTTAGAAACTCGCGCGGTACGCACGCGTTTTCCCCCGCAATCTTTCTCTGTTGACGCAGTTGTTGACGTGTCTCGCGCAGGAAAAGCTGACCAAAGAGATCGAAGAGCTCCGAGCCAAGTCGGTGGCGCGGCGGGCGACGCGGAATAGGGCAGAAAGTGCGGACATGAGTATTATGGACGAGGCTGGAGTAGTCATGATCCCGTGGCTTGATCCTTGTTTGTATGCTTGCGCAATGTTATACGAGCTCGTGTTGTAAGCCTCCTGATCGACGCATCCTTTCTTCTGTTGAATGTGCATCGACCTTCACTTGCAAAAGCCCTACGCCGCAGCCGCAGCAAGCGCAGTGTGCGCTTTCAAAGTGAAAGGGCTTACCCGATTCGGACTGCTGTCCTCGTATTTCCTGAATTGATGAAACGACGTCGACTTGTTCCCGTTCCTGTCCCCTTGACCTCAACAACACACTCCTCTCCGCTACCACGAGGTCCTCCTCGTTTCTCTGTTCTCCTGCGGGCGCAGCTACGCCCTCTCAAGGGCGTAAAAACACTGCGCATTCTCTCGTCATACTCAGGCTCGACCCTCCTATCAGACACCGCAAATGCTACTACGGTGACCGTTCTACACGTCACCTACACGCACATATAAAATGGGTCCTGGATCCGCCCACAATCAAAGAATTCTTCCCGTAGAATAATCAACAACCGCAATCATCTCCCATGTCTCACGAACAGCCCACTCGGGGATCCTTCTCTCGCGGACGCGGTGGCCGCGGCTTCAGGCCGGACTTTGGCAACCGGTACTACGTCCGCGGCAGCCCCAATACTCGTGGGCGGAGGGGAGGCAGCGGTCCAGCCACACCTCCCGGTTTTCCTCCAGAAGCCGATATCAAGGAAGGTTTGGACATGTCCAGGGCCATCGAGACGATCCCTGTTCCGGCGCGCCCCACGGCGCCTGCGGCTCTCCCGATCGAGAACGTGAAATACGTCGCGTCGTACAACTGGGCCGACACGGAAAAGCCGACAATCGTTGTCCCAGGTCCGGGTATCCTCCCCTTGAGTCTGCCCATGCCATGTCTGAATCTTCGGATGTTCACGCAGGTTCCCCCGCTCACTGGACTGGCTGTGCGGTGCCATTTACCTTGCAGCCCGACGACGGCTCCAACTTTGTCGACCAGAACACCGCACGTTCTTCCGAGTACCCGATGTTACCTCTCTTCACCGCCGCGGATGCCATACACGGCAAAAAGGCTCCAGTCGACTGGCCGACCGTGGACGTTATCACTGACCGCAACGGCCTCCGCAAGCTCCTACGCTGGCTCAGTCCGTCCGCGGGCAGAGAGGTCCGTGACTTCCGGATCGACGTAGATCTTCTAGGGACGAAAACGATCTTGCTGAGTCGTTGGGAAGAACGGATGCGCCACCCACCCACCGGGCGTAGCTTTGGGTTCGCCTTTGAGGCCGCGACGACGCGCCCGGCGCCCGGATGTCCGAGGTCCGGCCATCATCGGGCCATCACATACGTGCGCTACTTGTATTGATAGGAGATTCTCGAACGTACTCACGTTTTATCGTGGCAGGATATGCTCGACATGAAGATGGTCGTCCGGTTCGAGGTCGATGCGTGCCTGCCTACGGACGCTGATCCAGCGACGGCTACGAAAACCCCTGATGAGAAACGTTCTACGAAGGAGACGGCGGCGTCTGTCGATGACTTGGTGGATGCGCTCGGCAGCATGGACCTCCTGGGTTCTGCTCCTGCGGCGACAGAGGAGCCAGTGATCAACGTTATCCGTGCTGGCACGCAAGTCCCGCAGGAGACCCTGGTCGAGGTGGCCTCGCGCTCGACCTACTATGTCGACCAGCTGGACTGGAACGAACTTTACCCGCAGCTCGCGCTCTCGCAGACTCACGCATTCCGCCTGGGCGTGCACGAGCGTGGCACCTTCACGCAGTTGCGCGAATGGCAGGTCGACGGTCCCGGCTCTGACTCGCCGTCATCGTCGTCGTCGGACTCGGACATACCTGATCTCACTGCGCAGCGCAAAGAGATGGCCATGCAGATGGTGCGGCTCTCACGCGTGCTGGAAGACGTGCAGGAGCTCGCGATCTCGCGTGGTCCTGGCCCCGCCGGCAGCTTCAGCCTGGTGTGCGTGGGCGGCCAGCTGCGTGCGTATGGACGTAGCGACAACAATAAGAAGACCTGCCTGCCGCCAGACGTGATGGTGCGATTTGCCGGGGGCGAAGACTGAATACTGGAGTCGCGGTCGTGTAGAAAGTGGCCAATGTAACGAGGATGCGATGAGATGTTGCGGTTTCTGTACAGTACAACGATGACCACGTTGGCGGAATGTCTTGTTTGTTACCGCGTCTTTCAGTGGTTGGTTGATCGGAGACGTGTGGGTTGTCTAGAACCACCAGAAGCTCCCCAAAAAAGAGATGAATATGACAAGACGAGTCTAGATGATTACGATGCCGGGATTACTTGAAATTGAATCTGTTATTACCTCCATTAATTGATGCATTGATGCGTTGATACAATGGAGGTCGGAACAGAAAAAAAGCATAGTTACGAGTTACGCAGTTACGTGTTGGTTGCGAAAGAAAATAAATTTCTACATCTGTTTTCTTTGGTTTCGGTTGGTTGGTACGGCGTCTTCGTCGTCTTCGTAGTTTCTTCGGGGCTTCGGAGTGGCTTCGGATAAAAGCTTTCTGAAAAAAAGGAAAGAAAAAGAGAGACGAGGGAGAAGTTCGGGGAAATTACGGAGAATGAGTGTCTTTTTAATGATGGCCTGACCCACTACATTTGCCGCGCGCGCGTTATTACTGTACCTTGTCAATCTATGAAGCCGGTGACATACCCGGGGCATACATAATACTGTACGCTCGCTAACTGCCCCACTTGGGGAGGGGTGGTGGCCGGCACCTGTCCGTTGGACGGGGGCTTTAGAAGTTGGGAATTAGACCGCAACTATATTCTGTCGCTTGAAGCCTGAATGACAAGGAGTACAGTAGTATAAGCACGATGCGATCGGTGGCTTTTGTCCCGGAACGATGAAAGAAAAAAACTTCATGATGGATTGATTCCGCGCGACGCAAACGCGCGGGCAATTTTGAAATTTAATTGGGCCCGCTGCACAAGTTGATCAGTCGCCAAATTCATACTGTCCACGAGCGCGCAAATGAGTGCCACGATCACTGGATCTATCCGATTGACATCGTTTTACCCCATTCCTCCCGCGCTTGCGGAAGATGCTCATACTATAAGCAAGTATGAGGCAGCGTAGCTCCGATTCGAGGGATGTTGTGCTCTGGAACGTACATTCGCTGATTGGCGAAGGCGCCGAAGAGAGGATCTCGTGCTGATCGCTTGAGGTACTGTAGCCTTACTGAGGGGAGAAATTCCGGGGGAAATCTGGGCGCCTTGGCTCGGCGCGCCGGCGTAGGCTGTTTAGAGATATCCACATCCCCATCCCCGAAAACGTGCGGTATCGTATAGCTTATAGCCGATGGCGCAGATCGTGGCTTTGTCGCCTGTCGAGAAAAAGAAAAAGAAAAAACAGAGGAATAGGAAAAGGTAGGCGCGGGACACTGTACGGCACTGTACCTACACCACCCTCGGGGCGGGGATTTACCCGGAATAAGGGTCTTCGTCACTGAATTTGGACTAGTTCTACAGTGCTTCTCTTCAAAAGAAGCGAATGGAAGGAATGGAAGGGTACTGTAGGGCCCGGACGGATCCATAGAGAACATTTCTAACCCACGTGGGGAAGGGAAGAGAAGGGGGGTTGGGTAATTTGTGTCGTGGGGGAGGACAAAGGCATCTGACCCTGAGACGCAAAGATATGCATACCAATGTTAACATGGAAGGAGAAGGCCGGCAGGACTGGACCCGTGACAGTTCTTCGTGCAAGCTCTAATTTGCAGCCTATTTCGGTAGTTGAGGCAAGGCGGATCACACATGACGCTGGTCTATGCTGTGTCGCGATCAGGCAGCCACCGGAAGTCAGATCAAGAGTGTTCGATTCGGAAGAGAAGAGACGGGAGAGAAAAAAAAAAGTGAGGGTTGACGCAACACCGATAGGAAGGGAGATGGATTAGCATGTCGCGCTACATGGGGCAAGGGAACCTGTGACGCATGTTTTCCCGTCAAGGGAAAGAGGGCTAGAGCGTTTCATTGATAAGGCAAGTTCGGTGAAACGACCAAGTCGGAGAGTTGCAATGCGTCATAGCCTCGAGCCTCGAGGGTGCAAGTTACGCAATGGCTCGTCCTAGGCCACCACTGCAGGTTTAGGGTGGTCGAAAACATTGGCACTTGGCCATTGGATATACCGGGACGATTGTAATGAGGATAGACGTCTAATAGCTGAAGGCAAAGAGATTGTAACTTAAATGAGAACTCTCTGTGCTCGATTTTCAAGCGTTAATACGAGAGAAACATGGGTGGGTGGGAAGGCTTAGATAGAGAGGGATTATTTGGGCGCTGAGAGTATGTCTGAATTCCTCTTCAGACGTAAAAGAAGAAGCGAACGGGCTCAGTTCTGGTGGAAACAAAAGGGTAAGTGCCTAACGTGGACAGATGACGCTGAGCGGGTCAAGTGTCGAGGCGAGTTGTTTAGATAAGAACCGTCAGAGTGTTTGAGGGAAAGGGTCTGGCCATGAAATAGATACAGAAACGGTGGTGAGAGATAACAGGTTCTAGGCTGCGCAGAAATACCCTCTCTATCGCCCACTGGCACCGGTCGTTTTCCTTCGCGTGGTAGGCTTCCATAACGCATAGCTCCCGTCTATGCTACGCGGTCTCTTAACCCTAGATTTAGTAGAGCCGATTCGTATCTCGAGCATCCAAGTCGAGCTCAGCGGCCAGTCGGTTACCATCTAGTGAGAAGGTACATTAAAGTATTCTCGACATCGTAACGGATTTGACTGGAGTAGCGTCCGGGATGTTCTCCATCCACTCTAGCACTTTCATCCGACTAGCCTCCTGTTCTCTCAACTGCTCCTCGGCCTGTTGTTTTTGAAGCATTTCTTCGGGGGTAGTTCCATACAACCTCATCAACTGAAGATTCATCTCGTCCATTGCATCGGGCATTCCTTGCCACATTCCCTCGTCGCGCTTCTTTGAATCGGAAGGAATATAGTTACCATCACTGTTGTCACCGTATCCGCCACTGGGACCCTTCTTTGAACTGGAAGGAATGTAGTTACCATCACCGTGGTCACCGTATTTGCCACCAGGGTCATCGGCGGAGGGACCTCTGAAATTTGAATTTATCATGTGCTGGATCGATTTGAATAGCACGTCCGCAGATTTTCGTGGACATCGTCGTCGCCTTTCCAACGCCGATATGCGGCAGCACCGTACATAAAATCTAGGATGACAAGGGGCGGCAAATCGTCCACGTCAGCGAAGCGAGCGTCGGTATCAGGAATCGGAGTGCTGTATCGTGATGCAGCGCGGAAATCCTGGGTATACCCAGACGCCCTCACTTAGAATGTCATCGCGATTGAGCATAAAGTTTGGAGCTAGGGAAATGGGAAACCTTCTCCTTAGTGTCACGTACTTTGAAAAACGCCACCACGCCTGGACCAAATTTAGAGTGAAAACCCTTCCATAGGAGCATACCATTTCGTACATCGTTGACTCATAGAAATATTAGTTTCTGATGAGTACGACCTGCGGCGAGATTGGACAACGAACTAGGTATACTGGAGTTGGATGAGGACAGCAACTACTTGAAATGGTCGTGAACGCACCGAGTCGCCTTTAGCCCTTGGGGTGATCTGCGCCGCTCGCAGAAGTCCTTGGATTCCCCCGTGACGACCCAAAAATTCACCATCTCGACTTGGGCCCGAGTTCACGAAAACCCGATGAGCGTTGCGTTCTCGCGGTCGATGTGGCTGGCTCATCCAATGCCTGGTGGTCGACGAAACAGGGGGGAAGTGCCCGCAGAGACTGTAATAACGCCACAAAAAAGGGGTCGGGAGAAAAATATAATATGATTCACCAATGTGGGCGAACTTGGTGTTATCGTCAACAGCAGCCTCTGGGGGTCGCAGAGAGCACACCATCGGATCCACAAATGGCGAACATGACGAATATCAGCCATTTGCGTGGGGAAAGGGTGAGTCTATTAATGTCTTGAAAGAAACGGGGGTTTGATCAGCGTTGTGACCGTCGACATGAGCAAAGTGCACCCTATCATTACTATCGCCAGCTTAATAAGCTTTACCCACTCGCCAAATCCGATGTCTCCTCAACTTCACTCCTACACCAATGTACCATAGCGGAATGCTCTAATATAAGCACTGCCAATGCTCTGCATACTTTTTTTGAGCCAAAAATCTATTCATTAGAGAAATCCCATCTCGGGCCTTGAACGTGCTCTGTCATGCTGCCGTTGATATTCAAGCGGAGATGGGAATTTGATCCAAATCATATCTACCCTGAATGAAATGACCGCTTCATTGGGCTGTTTCAGCAAAATCGTAGGAACCCTCCTGAGGTCTTACCCATGAACCATGTTATTTAGTGTCGTGCAACTCACACAGTATAATCTACATCTATGTTACCATATACAGTACTGTGCTGTCGGAGATCCTAACGGCAAGGCGTGTTAAGACGTGACGGATGGCAAGTCTTACAGTACTGTACAGTACATGATGGGGAGTGAGTGGTGGATAGTATGGATGGATAGTTCTTCAGACGCCGTCGTTCGCCAAGGGCCGGGAAAGGGGGTCATTTGGCTTGTTTTAGAGATATGATAAGCCGGACGGAGAGTCGTCGGGGAAGGGGGAAACGGCGCCGGGCGGAGTAACTAGCGTCTGTGATGGATAATGGCAATGACGCGCGTCCAGAGTTGAGGTTGGGAATATATACCGCCTGGGACCTCCGCTCACTCACTATTACTGCCACTCGTCCTTGCTTCTCCCCCATCCCCCTATTAAATTCCTATTCGTTCGTCATCGACACCCTTGCATTATCTTTCCCCATGCCGGATATGTCCGCTATCGCAAACCCACAACAAAGGCAGTTCAACCCATACGCTGAAAATGGTGGCACAATTCTCGCCATCGCAGGTGCAGACTTTACTGTCATAGCTGGCGATACTCGCCAAAGCGAGGGTTACAACATCCAGACTCGCTATGCCCCCAAGGTTTTCCGACTGTCCGTCCAAAACATACCCTGCTCGGGTTCTTCCCCCTCACCCCCCCGCTGACGCGTCGTTTCCCAGGACCGACCGCGCTGTCCTTGCCGTGAATGGCTTTGCTGCAGACGGCAATATGTTCGTAAAGAAGGTCAAGCAAAGACTCGAGGTACGCTCGCTTTGATGATTCCTCGCTCCTTTGTTCGGCTGAAATGTTTCCATTCCAACAGTGGTACCGACACGCCCACGCAAAGGATATGCCTCTCCGCGCAATCGCGCGTCTAATTCAAACAATGCTTTACGCCCAGCGCTTCTTCCCTTATTATGTCTACAACATTCTCGGTGGTATTGAAGAAGACGGTAAGCTTAATGCCTCTTTTAACCCTTGCCACTCGGGGGGTCACTGAATGTCACCACGCAGGTACCGGGGCGGTTTACTCATTTGATCCCGTGGGATCGTACGAACGCGAGGCTTGTCGTGCAGCGGGAGCTGCGCAGTCTCTGGTGCAACCTTTCCTCGACAATCAGGCAAGTATCCGAATAATTTCCATTACATATTGCGGCATTACCTCTCCGCCCACAACCCGCTCTCTCCGACCTCTTGCCGACTATTCTCCGTGCACCTTGTTAACTCCGGTTTTCTTAATTAGATTTACTTTAAGAACCAGACACCTGCGCAGGGCTCGTCACACCCGGCGCACTTGCCGTTGCCAAATGTTCTCTCTATCGTGATCGACTCGTTCACGAGTGCAACGGAGCGTCACATCGAGGTGTGCTTCCATTTCCCATCCTCATAGATGAACGCATCGATCGTGACCGATACTCCAGGTTGGCGATGGTCTGGAGATGTACATCGTTCTCGCAAAAGGACGGGCTTTACCTGACGCGGTAACAAATTTACGGCCACAAGAACTTCCTTCCGCGGGGGACGGGGAGAGGGTATTCGTACTGAAACGAGATTTGAAGAAGGATTAGTTGTGTATAATAACCACCCATTGGCACCTTGGGACGGACCATCCCGTTGCAGATCATGGTACTGTTTGTTAATGTAATTTTTTTTTTTTTGGTGTTTTGGCATTTATAAAAACAATAAAAATTCATTTCGCGGTTGTTTGTGGCAACGACGCCGGGCCGGGCCGGGTTGTGAAAGATCTATCTGTTCTGTTCTGTTGCTACGCGCCGGTGCTTTCCATCTGCCTGCGCTAATTGGCGAGGAAGCCCAAAACAGGAACAAACTGAACACACATTCGCCCACTTCTATCACTCTCGCTCCACGGTCCTTCCCGTCCTTCCCGTCCTCCCCCCAGTCGTCCCCCTCCCCCGTCGCCCAGCGCGCCCCCCTAGAGACCATCCCCCCACTCTTTCCTTTCCACTGGCCTACCTAATATCCCCTTCTTGTCCCCACCTTTCCCTTTCCTATATGCTTCTCAGTTCTCTTACTTTCCTCTTCTTGGCGCCCATTTCTGCACTAGCGCAAATAACCTACGACCAGGCGCATAATGCCACTCCTATCGTTGGGACATGGACTTCAGGTTCCAGGCATGTCTTAACTGGACCTGTGCGTGTTTTGGCCCGCTTGCTCCCACTTTTCATTCGCTCATGTCGTTTTGACCAGGGTTTTGTAAACCCCCTCAATCTCACCTTCATCTACCCCCAGACGACAGGCGTTTCTTATTCATTGTGCGTTTGTTTGTTTATTTTTTTCAGAGCTAGAGATTGAGTCTCCCTTGCTCTTTATAGTACAGAAACCGGATTTTATGAGGTTGCACGATACCGGATGTATGGCAACGGTGCGCTCCCTAAGATCCACTACTTTTATATCTTCCTCTAACACACAATTCCTGCAGGTTCATCACCAAATTGTATCACCGGTGTTATGAACTGGGCTCATGGGACGTATACCCACAACCCGAATGGCTCCATAACATTCTTTCCTTTCGGCGATGGCTTCCAGCAAATCCAGGGTGCCTGTTTCGCAAACTCTGACTTTATAGAGATATACAACGACACGGAACTTTACCAGTCATGGCAGATTTTTATGGACGCAACTGACGGGCCCAAGCTCCATATGTTCCAATTTGACGGATCGCCCGTTACGCCAATGTTCCATTATTCCCAAACACCACTCATGCTCCCCACCCAACAACTACGCAACGTCTCCTCTCCAACAAAATCAACGAAAGTCGCAAAACGCGCGGTCGCCAATGGCACACCACCAATTCGCCACGTTGCGGGCATCGCCGCCGTTGGTGGGCTGCTTGGCAGCGTACTCCTCGTCTTGGCCTAGTTGTGGTGGTGGTGCAGAGACGTGCTGCGCAGGTGGGAACGGAGCCGGGTGGACGCAGAGCAGACAATCACGGACTTTTGGAGCAGACATTTGTCAAGACCCTATAAACGCACACAGTGTAGTTCTTTTACTCTTCACCCACATTTACCCTCGCCCCATTCATACCCAATCAGTTGGAGGAAACACGCCCGTTTGTTCCGACGTTCACCATCTCTACATCGACGTACATCGCGACCTGGTGGCCCGCATTCGCAGCGCTAAGCGGCATTGACGTAGGCAGCATTTTCGAGGGGCCTTTGACCCTCTGTTTACCTTTTTTTTTCTTTCTCATGCTCGGGCATGCTGTGATTGGGGCACGGTGCGTTGTTTTGAGTACAATACTTTTATCAGATCATTATCTGGTTTTGGTAAAGACACAGTAGCCTAGTCTTTGGGCAATGGAAGACAAAAGGCGACAGAGGTCTTGCTTTTTGTTACTTTTCATTGGCGTCTGTCGATCATTAGACGTGACTGATTGAGGGATGAGCGTCTTTTGGTCAATTAGCAAGTTGGAAGATTGCTTCGATGAACAAATTGAAGTTTATTAGTCTCTACTTGTAGTGCCATCACAGTGCATATAGGCAGCCATTGGCCCGTCAGTCGGTGCATTGGCCAGACGCCGACTGGTTTGTCAGACTGGACGCTTTGCGCGCCTTCGTACATTACATGTATGACACGTGGTTGGGTTGTTTTTAATGAGGTCAATCCTCTCATGGCTGCCGCAGCGACTGTCTGCGGCTGCACATGAGGCCCCTAATAGTGTTATGGCCTAGTTCTTGAGAAATAGTTCGTTATCCTCGGCGCGGTGCATTGTGGGTAGTATTGAGTGACGAAAATACGAGCGGAATCATTGGATCCGGAACTTGGAACCAATCAACTATTACGCGCCTGTACTGTGTACAGTTACAGTACGATACAATCGGTCAACGGGGGCGGCACCACCTTTTTTCATCATTGTGACGTTAGAAAGCTCTCGTGGGCTCATCTTCGGCGTAGATGAGCCGTGGGCAGCGGCGGGATCACATCTACCGGTACCTATCTCCCGAGAAAACACTCGCAATCTATTGGTTTACATTGATGTGTGTGGGGGGAGTCTAGTTCGGCCGCGGACGACCTCGACTCGGAACAGGCTTACTGTAGAACCAACCTGTGCTAATTGTAACTTCTGTACATTATGTATAGAAGAAGCTAGTGAAGTAAAAGGTGCCACAGCACGGGGCCTTTCTCTAACTGAAACGCGGAGAAGACCCCCGAGGGAAGGGGAATGACTGTAGTTTTTAGGGTGTGGTGCACCACAATTTTAGGAATAGTTTCGGCTAGATTAGAGTACGGCGGGTACGTCTCCTCGGTCACTAACGTAAGGAGGCTCCTGGGCCCGGGCGGGTGACTTCAAGTTGGTGCACACCTGCCGTAGGAGGTGGATGAGTTCAATATCGTAAACACCTAATGACCCGCGATGCTAGTAGGACGATGACTGCCCACCATCTGACGCACGCGCGTGATGAAAAGAAGAGGAAGAACAGCTCGATCGTGCCACTATCGTGCGACCCCATAGAACAAGAACCCAGAACCCAGAACCAGCTGATAACACCGTCTCGAGAGAACGCACCCAGCGATGCAGCCAGATGACCCCAAACTTGTGCCTGTAATGACGCACCTGACCGGGCTTCTGCTCCGTCCACGGGACTGCCGCCAAGGCCAAGAGCCTCGTGCTGTGGTACGCAGCGCGTCTCTCGACCTTCAAAAGGAAGCCGAAGAAGTCTATCTCCGTTGCTCGGGTTCGTTCCTGCGTCGTGTTTGCACGCCGCTCGCGTGGCGATTTGCGTCCTATCGTAGTTCTCCTGGGCGCGCGTTCCAGTTGTCACGAGCGCACGCACGGGCGCACGCACGCACGCGAGGCGAGGCGAACAAATCACATGGACATGGAATGGATGGATGTTTGGAGGATTGCGCCCGCCCCTCCTGACGGATTAGAGCCGCTTCTCGCTCGAGTCAGGACGGGATTCCCCGGAGGACAGGCCCCTCAATCTCATCGAGCACGAGTAGGAGTAGGACTGAAGCGAAGCGAGTTGAGATGGGTGGGATGTGACCTTGTCCGCGGGGTGCAGAAGCGCAGCGTCACCCGGTCTGTCCCTTTGCTGTATCCCCTTTCGACTATAGAATCATGTTGTCACGGTCACGAGCGCGCCACACGCCCTGGAGCGCAACCACTTCTAGATCTGTGGCGGCGGCAACAAGGCTCACATTTCGTGCCAGTTCCTCGTGAATTCATTCAGGCTCAGGAACTGCCCTGGTCGTTTCCTTCCCCTCTCCTTCCGACTTGGTTCTCAGCATTTCTCACATTTAATTTTAGCGATTAGTCCTTTCCCTTTATGAACTCGTGATTTGAGCACCCCATGCAGGAGCTTTCGTCTCGAAGCAAGCAAAACGTTCGTGTAGTACTACACGTTAGGCATTTGTCTGTTCGCAGATCGGGGGGCCAAGACCTTGTTTGTTTTTGGGCGCGAGCGCATTTTGCTGGCACGCGTAGCCCGGAGCCTGAGGTAGGTCATCGAGTACAGAAGCTTGGCCCCGTGCGTATGGCGTAAACGTAAAGACCTGAGGTTCTGTGCTCGTTGCCGAGTATCACGGTATGCCAATAGTTGCCGCGACTTTCTCTGGAGTACTGTCACAGTAGCGAGGTTTTTCCTTCGTCCAAGCGAGCGGCCCTTGCAATTGGATTTCCCATGTCTCCATCTTCGATCGGCCCTTGTGATCGACGGATTCGTTTTATTGCACCCGATGCGACTGGGCCACGGTCATATGTAGTATCAGCCGGGTTTCTGCGTGGCTATTTACATACTGTAACCGGACGTGTCAAGTGGCTCATCGAACCTATGCCATTAATCGCAGCAGGCAAGGAACCACTACAGTAGAACGTAACGGAAACCCGTCCGGGTTCAGATGTGGCCCGATGGGCCCTCCCTCGTTCGTTATAGGGTGCCTCCGGTGCGGTGATCGTTGAGCATGTATAGCATGCTCACAAATTGGCAACTGGACTCACACACGGTCGTCTCGCAGTCGGGATCACACCTCCCATTCACCGGTTTCATTTTAGTTGCCGCCAGGCGGCGGGGAATGACAAAAAGAGAGAATGATGACGGTTGAGTGCGGTACTGTATATAGGTACTGTACTGTACTGTACAGTAGTAGCGCGTTGCCAGGGTCAGGGCGCCCCGAGTCGAGTCAGAAAACCAAAAATCCTGCTTGGACCACAGTACTAGTGGGGTTCATACAGTACCGTACCTCCCGAGTCGAGTCGGACTCGGAGGGGGCACACGGTACTACTGTAGTATTAGTATGCTGTATGTACTGTACTTCCGTGAACCCCCGAATTACGTTTATGCCAACTTTGCCGCACAGCTCAATGTCATAGTAAGTTATTTCCGCGGCCACTGGCATTGGATGCCTCCAGCTAAGGAGACGGATTGGGCAATGTGGATGAATCAATTATTCAGCCTTTTCTTTTCTTTTCTTTTTCTTTTCCTCTTTTTTCTGCGGCGGTCTTCATTCTTACCCGGGCTCCGAGTTCCCTTGTTCGCAGAGTTTGGTACGTAGGTCCATCTCCGCGGCCCACTTATTATACCCAGGAATGCAGACTGCCCTGGCTTGTCTTGGCAGGTGCGCCGGATGAGGATGGATGCGGCAGTGCGCTGATGGCTTCAGTTCAAGCTTACGGAACAGCACCGCATGACACGTCTTCTTTTGTTGCGGTCATACAGTACACGGGACAAGTTTACCCGGACGAACGTGCTTCGACCCCTTTTGAGGGACACTGGTCCACTGCTCTTCTCACAGGGCGTTTATTCTCTCGGTACTGGATCTTAGATGGTCCTGTGTGTTGTGATGCCCGCGCGATCCCCAACCATTGTTGCTAACACCGTCGCAAGCTGGCTGACTGCGCCTGTGTCCAACTTTGGCGAATGCTCTAGGAGGCGCGCCTCGGAGGTTCATAAGTTATTATCGTCCAACAGGTGCCGAGCGTAAGGAGTGACCTAATGATCGGCCTGGCCCTAGCACCTCACATTGCACTAGTACTGTAATCCGTTCGGCCACTATAATAAAGTTTCCTTCCACCAGTGAGCTACTCCCATAGCCACGAAACCGTAAAACAAGGGGATGTTTGGCGCCAGGGTATCCC